>JASTWP010000060.1:0-258357 GCA_030770255.1 Temnothorax ravouxi
ATCATCGATATTACATCATATCGAAATAATGCTTAAAATTTGAAGCTTATTTCGATGTTTGTGCTATATGACATTTTTTAAAAGAAGAGATTATTTGTGACATACATTCATCGCGCCAGACTGTAAACAGGCAAATTATGTATTTTCTGTTAAGACATCAACATTTTAACATTTCGATATCGATTAGAAGCAATTTTGATTTGCCTGTTAAATATATAACATTGCCATTATATACACAGAATGCAATATGAGTAAAAAATTATATTGTATTGGCAGACATGAATAATGTAAATATTTTATGATTTGAGCATTATAATAATTGCGTTACAATATTAATTTTTTTAAGCTTCCATTTCCATTAAATAGTTATTTATAACTGTAAAAGTCACAACAAAAATTCCTGTTTGTAATTTGACAATTTTGAAAATTAAAATATTATATAATAAGTACATTTTCAGTACTACATTCGCACATTTATTAAACAAGAAGTTAAATTAAGCAACTAATTAAATTATTAATATTAAATATTAATACAATAAGATATTTGTATTTACATTTATTAAAATAAAAAATAAGTTCAATTATGAAAATAAATATTAATAATTGGACTTATTAAAAATTAAATAATTTGTTCAGATATTGCGCTCGAATTCTTTTCGCGTTTTACAACGCCCGATCGTTTCACATTAGGTGGCGCGACGCGCAATTCGCCACTCTCAAAGAGCCCTCGCATCCTTTCTCACTCGTTAGGTGTCATGGCCGCGCTTGCTTGCGTTTCTTTGAACGTGTCAAGTTCGTTACCTCTTTCTTGAAAGATTGATCGTTGCAGCGCGTGTCCGGTGGGCCTATTCTGTAAGTCTTTTTTACCATATATAAAATCTGCGCAACGCAAATATAACGCAAACGAAACTGTCGTTAAGAGTTACAGAATAGACCCACTGGAGACCAACCGAGCGAGAGTCGGACCACCAGGGAGAGCTCACCGCCAGGAAAAGGAGAGCTACGGCAACTAGCATCCGAGAAGGAGGATCGAGGCGAGGAGTTCGGTTCAGCGAGCGGAGCCCTTAAGAGATTCTCATTGAGACGCCATATTTGTTACTTTTATTTGAGGGTTCATATTTATGATTTATACCGTCATTTTTAAGGATTAACGGATTAACGATTAATTGAAGGTTAACTATCACTTGAAGGTTAACCATCATTCAAAGAAAAACCCTTAAAGTTGGGTGTTATTTCGGACCGCCAATTGAAGATTAACCTTCAAATGATGGTTAACCTTCAATTGGCGGTCCGAAATCACGCCCAACTTTAAGGTTTTTTCTATGGTGTTTTTTTAACGGTTAAGACCAAAAGTTGAGTATATTTTTCCATAAGGAAAAGCTAAAAAAAGTGCATATTTATACACTAGAATACTCCCTTAAATTACTCGCGTGTATGTTTGCGTTCGTGTGTAACGCACTCGAACTTTAGGGTATTTACATTTATAAAATACACGCGACCAATTCTATGTCTTAGCAAAATATCATTCTGGGCTGCTGAAGGCACTCAGATGATGTTTTTGAACGCTCTGTTTGTTTATTTCGTTATTCCTTTCTTGTTAACGGTAATCTCCGTTTATTCATTGCAATGTGACTCGTTTGACAGCTTTTTAAATTTGTTTAAAAAATAAGAAACATATATTAAATATATTAGGACTTCCGTTTCCGGTTGGTTGGGTGTGAGACGACGTATTTTGTGTGTGAAAAGCAGAGTGCGAGTGTGAAAGGTAAAGTGAGAGAGAGAGAGAGTGTGTGACAAACGAGGGGAGAGATCAGAGAGTGAGAGGGAGAGTATGAGGAAGCGCGGAGAGTTCAGAGAGAGTTAGAGCCCGTGGAGACAGAGGAGAAACAAAAAGGTTGAGGTTAGAGAGGCAGACGTAGAAGGGGAAGGGTGTAGAGCGCTAGAGTAAAGAGCTAGGGAATTCTGGGGAGTTCTGGAATAGCGCGGAAAAGCAGTTTGGCCGTAGAGTAGGAGGATAAGAGATAGCACAGTTTGCGGATAAATTAGAGAAAGAGAGACACAATAGTACGGGAAATATAGACGAGCTTTTCAAGAGGAAAAGGGATACAATGGAGAAGGAAGAAGGAGCGGTTGGGAAAGGAAAAGGAAGCAAGGACTTTTTTAAGAAAAGCAGGAAGGTTGAGAGAACACCACCAGGGGGGGAAGGAGATGTAGATATGAAAAAGTTGCTGAAAAAATTAGGAGAGGAGCTGAGAGAGGGGTTAAGGAGGGTGAGAGAAAAATTAAGAGAGGTGGCGAAGGGGCAGAGGGAGGCAATGGTGGAAGAAGTAGAGAAGATAAGGTCGATAAGGAACGAGTTAAGGAGGTTCGATCATTACTTGTGAGTCAAAAATGCGATTGAAATAAATGTCATTACAGCGATCCCGAATTATATGCAATATTAGTATAATGAATTGTGGATGCTACTTACGTGCTATATTCTTCGTCAATTATTAGTGTATAGAATATTAACAAACATATACTGGGGTATGAGAGCGTCAACGACTCGGGAATCGCTTATTTGGCCAACATTATAGGTTAGAACTTGTCACTTTGTGACAATAAGCTTTCTATACTCGAAAGTTAACTTAGAGCCTTCATTTTTTAATATGATTTACATAAACACTTTACACAAATAATCGCAAAACTTGAGCAATATTGACCATATAGTTTTTTTGTAATATTATTCAGAAGTTGACCACTTTTAGCCTATACCCTTATGGAGAAAGTCTCCCCGAGGTAGATTATCACTGGTTTAGTACACAATTAGTTAACTTTTAGGACTTTGAAAACTAGCATTTGATAAATGAAACATCAAGGATTGTGTAAAGACTTTAAAAATCGGACTTTACCATGTGGATTGAAGGCTTTATCGTCACAAAGTTCAGGTCCCAGCGTAGAATGTTGGATAACAAGCGATTACCCGAGTCGTTGACGCTCTCATACCCCGAAATATATTTATTAATATTCTATACATTAATAACTGACGAAGAATATAACACGTAAGTAGCATCCACAATTCATTATACTAATATTGCATATAATTCAGGATCGCTGTAATGACATTTATTTCAATCTCATTTTTGACTCACAAGTAACGATTGAACCTCCTTAAGGGCGAGAGAGGAGAAATGGAGCAGGGAGAGAGAGGAGTTTAAGAACAGAATAGAAGATTTGAAACGAAAATTAGAGGGGATAAAGATGGAGTTAAAGGAAAGAGGTCACGCTGGAGGAGAAGGTGTAGAAAGATGCGGAGGAGGGAGAAATGAGAAGAGGGGAGTCTAATTGGAAAGAGAGGGTAAAAAGGCTGGAAAGGAGGTGTGAAGTGAAGGAGAGAGGAGAAAGGAAGAGAAACATTTTGATAAGGAGTAAAAGAGGATGCGGGAGGAATAAAGGGGGGAATAGAGGAGGTGATGAAAAAGATAGGAGTGGAGGTTAAGATAGAGGAAATTAGAAAAATAGATGCGGGAAGGAGAGAGAAGGGAAGTATGGCAGTGGTAAGAGTAGAAAGTGAGGAAGAGAAGTCAAGAATAATGAGAAATAAGTAGAAATTGAGAGTACTTGGCTACAGGAAGATTTGACGTGGGAAAAAAGGAAGATAAAATGGTGAATCAAATTGCATGGAAGACAAGAGGAGAGGGTGAAAAGGTACGGATAGGGCAGGGAAAGGTATGGATAGAAGGGGAGTGGTGCTAAGAGATGTGCTCAGGGATAGTAAAGGGAGGTGTTGAAGGCAGGGCAAGAGAAAGAGGAAGAAGGCAAAGACAAAAACAGGGGGAGTAGAAGAGGAAGAGGGAACGAGTAGGGTAGATAAAAGAAGAGTAGAAAAAAAAAGAAGAAGAGGGAGAAATTGGAGAAAAGTTTTGGAGAGGAGGGAGAAAGGAGGAAGAGAGGGGAGAGAAGAGGGAAGAAAAATATACAAGGTGGCTTTTTGGAATGTGGCGGGGTTAACAAATAAAGATAAAGAGTTCTGGAGGGGGCTGGAGGAATGGGACGTAATGGTGTTATGTGAGACGTGGGTGGATGGAAAGGGATGGGAAAAGATAAAGGAAAGGATGCCGAGAGATTACGTATGGGAAGTGCAAAAAGCAGGGAGGAAGAATCGGAAGGGAAGGACGGTAGGAGGAATGATAGTAGAGGTGAGAGTAGGGGTTAAAATGGAAAAAGGGAGGACGAAAAAAGATAAAGAAGAGATGATATCGATAAAGGTAAGGTTAGGGGACAAGTGGTGGAGGATAGTAGGAGTGTATATAAATAAGGATATAGACAGGAAACTGGAAAAGGAATGGGTGGAGGAGATAGAGACGGGAGTGAGGGTGCTGATAAGGAGGGATTTTAACGCAAAGACGAGGAAGGAGGGAGGTTTCGTAGAAGAGGGAGAGGAAGAGAAGGGGGAAGGGGAAAGAAGAACGAAAGATAGCAAGGTAAACGGGGAGGGAAGAAAGCCATGTAGGTTGTTGGAGGAGCATGGGTGGGCGATTTTTAACGGGGGAATTAGAGGGCGAATGGACATATACAGGGGGGAGAGGGGAGTCGGTGATTGACTACTGTTGGGGGACAGGAAGACAAAGGAGAAGATAGAAAGAATAATGTTGGAAGCGAAAGTCGACTCAGACAACCAGCCAGTGACGGTGTGGGTAGAAGGGGTGGAGAACGGTTTGGGTAAAAGGATGGTGGCGAAGGGAGGAAGTGGGAGAGATAGGGCTGAAAGGGAGGATAGGGAAGGTATTAAGGGAAGTAAATGGGAAGGAAAGAAGGGCGGAGAGAGGGGCTGGTGGGATAAAAAATATAAAAAAGGGAAGAGAAAGGTTGAGCTCATGCTAAGGAAATGGAGAAGGGAAGGGGGGAATGGGGACAGTTATAGGAAGGAAAAACAGTGATACAAGAAACTGTGTGAGGAGAATAAAAGAAGGGAAGCGGAGAAATGGGAAGCGGAGGTAAAGGAAATTAGGACAGAGGGACAGGTATGGAAGGTGGTAAACAGGGAGAGGAAAAGAAGGATAGGTATTTTAGAGATTTGTTGGGATTAGTGGAAGGGAGGGTAAGGAGCAAGAACAGAGGGGGAGTTGGAATAGGAAGAGGAGGAAATAAGGAGAGAGGAGGTGTGGAAAATGGTGGGAAAGCTTGGGGAGGGAAAAACGATGGGAAGTGACGGAATTCCAAATAAGGTATGAAAGTTTGGAGGGGAGGTGGTGAAGGAATGGTTGTGAGAGGTGTGTAATAGAGTGTGGAAAGGAGAGGGTTGGTCGGAGGATTGGAGAGAAGGAATTATAATGCCCATAAGAAAGAAGGGGGAGGGGAAGAAAGTGGAGGACTACAGAGGGGTGGCTTTAGCACAAACGGAGTACAAGGTGTACGCTGCCGTTTTGGCGGAAAAACTGAGGAAGGAGGTAGAAAGGAAGAGCTTGCTACCGCCGAGTCAGACAGGGTTCAGGGAAAGGGTAGGGACGCCGGACAACATCTATGTGTTGAATTATTTAATAAATAGGCAGGTAAATGGGAAGAAGGGGAAGATAGTGGTGTTGTTCGTGGATTTGAAGGCAGCTTTTGACTCCGTGGAAAGAGAAAAAATGTGGGAAGTAATGAAAAGAGAGGGAATCAGTGAGCAGTTGAGGGCAAGGATAGAAGACCTATACGAGGAGACAAAATGCGTAGTGAGGGTAAAGGGAGAAAAAGAATCGTGCTTCTGGACGGTCAAAAGAGTTAGGCAAAGATGCCCACTGAGCGCTATGCTCTTCATACTTCTGCTGGCAGATATGAGGAGACAATGAAGAAGGGACAAGACGGAGGCGTAGTAGTAGGAAAAATAAAATTCTGGACATTAGCATACGCGATGACATAGTAGCTATAGCAGAGGATAAAGAGGAGATGAAGAAATGTTAAAAAGATTGGAAAAATACTTTGACAGAAAGAAGCTAAGAGTGAACGTAGGGAAAACAAAGGTAATGAGATTTAGGAAGAGGGGAGGTAAAATGAAAAAAGTAGAGTGGAGATGGAAGGAAGAAAAAATAGAAGAGGTGAAGGAATTCTGCTATCTAGGCATTCCAAAAGAACGGAGGGCAGAAGGCGCATATAAACGAAAGAGTAAGAAAAGCTACCATAGCAATGAGACAGGTATGGGGAATAGGAAAAAGGTTATTTGGAAGAGACTGGATAAGAAGGATTAAGTTATACGATTCGCTAGTAGCAAGCATAGCTTTATACGGAGCAGAAGTGTGGGGATGGAAAGAGAGAGAGAAAATAGAAAGAATGCATGAAAGGTATATAAGATGGACATTGGGCCTGGACTGGAGCACACCTGGATATATGCTGAGGGAGGAAACTAAGAGAGACAAGATGAGAATAAGTGCTGGTAAAAGGGCGATGAAGTACGAAGAAAAATTGGAGAGAGGAGAAGGAAACGAGATTGCAAGAGAGTGGAAGAAAATAAGAGAGAAGGTAAGGAAGGAAAAATCAAAATGGGAAGAGGAAAGAAGGAGTTTTTACGAGCAAAGAGGATATGCAGTCGAGGAGATAAAAAGGAAAAGAGGGGACGGATGGAGCAGAATTGAAGATTTAACAAAAAGAGACAAAGACAGTCAGATTCAAGAAAAAGACGAAAAGATAAAAAAAGTCAAGGTACAACAAATGGTACAAGAAGGTAGCAGAAAATAGGAGGCTTGAATACCTGGAGAAAAAAGAGAAAGAAAAGTCTATGATCAGGATAGCGAGATTCAGATTAGGAAATGAGATGAGAAGTGGAAGATACTGGGAGCCAATGGAAAAAACATGCTGCAGAATATGCGGCACGGAGGCAGAGTCATGGGAGCATGTTTTAGAATGATGCACAAGAGGTGAAGAAGGAGACATAATTCTTTGATATTCAGCCAATTATTTCTCGAAAAATTAAAAAAACCGGTTTCCAGGAAATCGGTAACAAAAAACTATACACATAGTGGCACTCCCCGGAAAATTCTACCTTTATTTCATATACTTTTGGTAAAAATTAGATTCAGGGGTTTAGGCTGAGCGATATTAAAGAATCTGTGAAAACACGTTTTACTTCTTTTCACCCCGTTAGGGCTCGAATTTCTAAAAATCCCTTCTTAGTGGCACTCCCCGGAAAATTCTACCCCTATTTCATATACTTTTGGTAAAAATTCGGTTCAGGGGTTTGGGCTGGGCGTTGATGAGTGAGTGAGTGAGTGAGTGAGTGAGTGAGTGAGTCAGGACATCTTCCTTTATATATATAGATATAAACAAATGTCCTGACTGACTGACTGACTCATCAAGTCCAGCCCAAACATCTAAACCTATAAAAACATGAAACTCGGGGAGTATATTCCTTTTATATGTAAATACCCACTAAGAAGGAATTTTTAGAAATTTGACCCCTAACGGGGTAAAATATGTTTTCCGGATTCGAAGGGCAATGCCAGATATCTCAAGCTAATTATTTATAATTTTATCAAACTGTTATACAAGAGACATTATATTAAATTAATTTTGTTATATATTATTAGTAGATTAATTTAAATATTTATTTTGGAACATAATATGTGTGACTCAAATAAATGTATGAAATTATTATAATATAATATCCTTTATTATTACTTTAGTTTCAAAGCTTTTGAAATTATACTATACTAATTTTTGAACTAACTTAATAATAAATAATGAACAATTTTTTATGTAAAAATAATTAGGATGATCAAATTACTTGAATCGCCCCGTATAGCTTCGATCCAAATAAATACAATTACGTCTTTTTTTCTTTTCTCTCCCTCTCTCTCTCTCTCTCTCTCTCTCTCTCTCTCTCTCTATTAAATATTTATATAAATTACCGTTATTAGGCACGTTAATTACCTGTATACATTTCATTATGTTTCCCTATCATTGCATCATTCCTTCCCCTCCGTTCACGGTTGTAACGTTCCTTCCGGTATACTTTTGCGAACGCGCCTCTCAACAGACAAGGCGTGTACGCGCCTCTCTCTATCCGCCTACATCTTCCCTTTCCCGCAATTTTCTTCCTTTTTCTTTTTATTTATTCCCGACATGTAACGGACGCCCTTGAAGCCGTCGGCAAACGACCGCAAAACCGCGCCTTCCATCAGCGCGACGCCGACGGCGTGGAGCACGGTGTGTGCTGACTACCGACGAACCGGCGACCGGGGCAACAAAACCGCTCGTAAAAACGTCGTTTCCGTCTGACCTGTCTGCCGAAATGTGCGACGACATCATCGAAAATCCGCGTCGATCGTGGAATGGAATGAATATAAAAACGATATTGACGAACCTGACGTCGCACAATAATCCAGATTAATCTTGCTGATATATCATAGAAAATAACTTTTTGCTGAAGTATCTAAAAATTTAGCAAGATACAGATCTGAAAATAATTTTGTTGGATCATCAAAATATAATTATGTAGAACATTTAAACTGATTGCTAAAATGTCAAAATTTTTTACTGCATTATTATCATACTTCAGCGACCTACTATATAATTACTTTGTAATATATTATAATTATGTATCTATAGCTAAATTTTTAGATATTTCAGTAAAATTGTTCTTTCCGTGTACATTTGACGTAGGTTTAATGTGTGAAATATATCAAATTGAAAATCCCCGTTGAAAAAGTTCTCGTGCTATTATTTTATTAATTGCGACATTATAATCCTAGCTAGCCACACTTATTTTTCGAGTCCTTTTTGCCCTCTAATTTGCCACACTCCAGTCCATGAGACCGATTGACTTTGTCGCATTGTTATTTTTATTTTAATTAATATTTTTAAGTTTGTACTCTCTCTCTCTCTCTCTCTCTCTCTTTCTCTCTCTCTCTCTCTCTCTCTCTGTAAAAATTGGAAAATGCAGACTCTAAATAAAATGTTTGTGATAATATCAGGTCAAGAAAATGATTTGAATTTAAACTAAATTTACACAGTAAAAAATCGTGCGTCTAAATGTTAAAATGTTCTTGTGTTGCCAAGATTTGACTATTATTTCAATGTAAAATTAATATTATATATTAATATTAAGTTATTATTTTCGTAACATTTCATGTATTATATTTATCTCAACGGGATAACTAACACTTTGTGTATGTCATTTAGAAATTGAATATTATTTTCAGTTCTTTTAACATAATTATTTAAAAAAATCAACACGTCTTAGTTATTTTAACATAAACAAAAGTTAAAGTAAATCTTCAAATAATCGTAAACTTTGACATATAAAATAATCAAATTTACTAAAATATGTGTTAATATAACTCAAAATAAAATGTATAATATACATTTCGTAAGAGTTACATTAAATCAGACGGAGCACAATGTTATATCGACATTTTGTACAAGTTATTTTTACATTATACTTAAAGTTAAAAGAACACATATAAATGTAAAATATAGTGTCAATAAATTAACATTTCTAATTTGTCAACAAGTAACACACGATGAATGAGTTAATTTAACATAAAATTTAGAGTGGACTTTCTGGACATTTGAAAAATGTTACGATTAACATTTTATTTTTTACTGTGTATTATAAGGAAACTAGAAAATTATATGGTATTATATAAAAACTAGAAAACTGAAAAACATTTAGCGGTTCATTGGACCAGCGAGCTAGGGTTAATATTTGACATTACTCTTTCTTCTTTTTGTTGATCTCCTTGGCACTAATACATACTTTCATTTGCTTGTAAACGCGATTACCCGTCACGAAATGTGGCACTTAATGGTGCAACTCGGAGAACACTTCTAATTTTTCTCCGTTTCTTTTACGAGTTCTATCTCGAGTTTGTTTCTTTTTCAGCGACGAGCGGAATCACGTGGTTATCGTTTAGCCACCATAAGTGATGTATGTAACGATTAAAAATAAATTATGGCGCTCGACAAAGAAACATGTGTTCTCCTTAATTAACGACGACTTTCGCATTAAATCTCGATTAAAAGAAGCGACCCAATTAAGTATAAACTCAACATTGCGCGAACGATTTTGTTAATAATTGTTAAGGAAGCGATTGATACGTTATTGTTGTTAATTACCCCGTTTTATGAGACACGTTTATTATAATTTTTATTAATTTACTAAATATATTATTTATGGAATTATATATAAAATTATTTTATGCAAAATAATCAATAGGAACAAGCTTGTGTATATATAACAGGACAAGGTTAACGACCAATAACGAGCAATAAGAATAACAAAATTTCAAATATATTGACAATATTAAATTTGGACGTTTCGGCAACACCGTGCCTTCATCAACCTAACAAATTACAATAAATTAATCATCAATAATCACGAATAATCAAGAGTCACACATTTCTCTATCCAAATAAATTCGGTAAAATAATCTTATGAAGTCATAATCGCTGTGCAAACGGTATTATGTCGGAAGAATCCGTTCGTCCAGACGTTTAAGCAAGTTTATGAAAATGCGGTTTGACTCCAATTATTTAATTAACAGTTTCAAGATTATCCTCGGTTTCGTATCTTCCGACATAATACCGTTTGCACAGCGATTATGACTTCATAAGATTATTACCAAATTTATTTGGATGGAGAAATGTGTGACTCTTGATTATTCGTGATTATTGATGATTAATTTATTGTAATTTGTTAGGCTGATGAAGGCACGGTGTTGCCAAAACGTCCAAATTTAATATTGTCAATACATTTGAAATTTTGTTATCCTTATTGCTCGTTATTGGTCGTTAACCTTGTCCTGTTATATATACACGAGCTTGTTCCTATTAATTATTTTACACATACCCTGACCTACAATGGGTGAAAACGAATGTCATCATTTTAACGTTAGCTCTTCGGATTATTACATTGGAGAACACTCTTCCACAATATTTAAACAATAGATCGATACGAATTACAGAGTCATAAGAACCACATCCAAATTACAATTTTTAAAACGTTGTAAGCATAATAATTTATTACCGTCGCACTTAGAAAACAATTATAAGAACAAAATTAGTCTTTTCCACTCCAGATCAAAAAAGAGGGTTGAGAGCTCACTAGATAAGTTAAAAAGTAACATCTTAAAATTTGAGATTTTTGACTTACATATAGATTGTGTGATCATTTACACAAAAAAATGTGTTTCCTGTCCAACGATTATCCAATACATTACCTACACACATTTGGAATGACATTGTTGCTCAGTTCAGTAATCCTTTTGCTAATTTACAACTTAGATTAAAAAATTCCAACAACAAAAAGTTCAATTGGCTTGTCCATAAAAAGTATTTAAATCAAATTAAATCTTCCAAAGCAATCAGAATGTTTTTGATTGTCAACAACAATAGTCCAAATCAAGTGCAATTCTTTCGTCATAAACCTGCTAATAATCCAGATAACACTGTAATAGAAACTTGTATTGAGCCATGCAAATTCGTAGACAAAATAGTTGATCCTTTAGAACAAACTAATGACAAATGGTTTGTAAATCTCTCGAATGATGAGATCCCTCAGGATGTTACTAAATTGTTGCAATTTGGAAACAATTTTTGCCTTCCGAACAGTTTAAACAAAAAAAACAACATACATGAGTTTATTAAGGATAGGTATAGAAGGGAACACGAAACGTTACAATATTGATAATCTCCCACGGATTAGAAATGCAGTCATCCCACAATTACATAATTACCTATATTCTAAACCAACCACTAACAACATCAACATTAAACTTCTAACTATGTACAAAATAACCCAAAGATTTTGCAAAAACAATCCAGACATCATTTTTACACGTGCGGACAAAGGCAACATCACAGTTGCAATGAACAAAGTCCATTACATTCAAAAAACAGAAGAAATGTTACAAGATGAAAACACTTACACAATTGTGAAAAAGAACCCTGCTAAACAAATTGAGAACAATTGCAACAATTTACTCAAATCATGGTTCAGCAAAGAGTACATTTCTAAGCAGGATTATTATAGAATATGCGCTCCAGTGACGCAAATTTACCTAAAGGATACGCCCTTCCTAAAATCCATAAGCCTAACCATTCGTTTAGAATAATTGTTTCCTCGATAAACACAGCTTTATATCCCTTTGCCAGGTTCCTACACAAAATTATTTCTGAGACAATACCAAAAGCAAGAAGTCATGTTAATAACAGTTTTGACTTATATAGGGCGCTCTCTGGACAAAAAATTTCCAATACAGATATACTTATATCTTTAGATGCGACTTCACTTTTCACAAATATTCCTCTGAATCTTGCATTGGAGAGTATCAAAAAGAGATGGTCACATATAAAAAAAGGTACCAAAATACAGGAAAAGATTTTTTAATGACCATAGATTTCATACTATCTTCCACATTTTTTACATTCAATAATGTGACATATAAACAAACTTTTGGTTCTCTTATGGGATCTCTGTTATCCCCGATCATAGCTGATATGCAGTGATCGGCAAAAACAAAATTTTCATTATTTATTTTTCAATGTCAAAGCAATTATTAATAAGCCAAAATACAATATTCATTGCCAAAAAAATACAAAATTCTTTCAACTTGTTTTTATTTACCTCTAACAATTTGTAATTAATTTTAAAAAAAGATTATTTTTACAAAAATTATTAATGTTTTAAGGATGTTTTATATAGTTAAGCAAAATGTAACAAAGTTGATGAAAATTTAATATCATATTTTGTATACTCTTTCAAAGTTCGGGGTCAAATTTCAAATCGATTCACAATTTAGATAAAAAGTTATCAATTCTTGAAAATCCGTTTTACAAAGGGTTTTACAGAGAAAAGTGTAAACATTAAAAAATGTAACTAATATAATAATATTTTACACACAAGCAGATCATCAACAAACAAAAATATAGCAACAAAATTTGAAACAATTTACAATTTTTTTTTTGAAATTTTTTTGTGAAAAAAATAGTAGTAACAGTTATTTACATTCACTAAATCTACGTCTTTTACATTTTATTAGATGTTTCGTAACTATTTATATACATTTTTTGTCTTTCGATCTCTGGAGAATTAATATCAGAGTTTTTAATATTTCCTGCATACTTTTGGTTGGGACTGTGCCTATAAAACATCCTTAACATTATTTTTTAATTCTTAGAAAATTTAATAATAAATCGAGAATTAAAACTAATTTTTCAAAAATAAATAATTAAATAAAAATAATTTCTAATTTTTTCAAAAATTAATAATTAAATAAAAATGTTTTTTAATTTTTCAAAAAATTAATAATTAAATAAAAATATTTTCTAATTTTTCAAAAAATTAACAATTAAATAAAAATTATTTTTTATCCTTGACTCTGAAACAAGTTGTTTTGGCAAAAACAAGCATAAACATATGAGTAACTGACAATATTACAATCAGAGATACTAGACAAGACGAAGAGAACATCATAAAGTTCTTGAAAATATATCTATAAAATTAACCTAGTCAATATTTATTAGATTATATTAATGAGTATAAAGCTGTGTTGTTCTTAAATTTTCCTTCTCTTTGAGTGTGCATATAACATACAATTTTTGTAAATATATGAATGTATTTGAAGTTTCAATTTTATATTCAGAAGTACTACATAAAGCAAAGTCAATGATTAAAAAATTATATTTATATTATCACACAGTTATCATTAAATCAGTCAACACGGCAATAAATGTGTACATATTTGACTTACAAGAATAATTTATTAACTATTACTTATATATTAATATTAAAATAAAATAATATTAAAAGAGAGCAAGAGACCATCGTCGAATTATAGTTCATCTAGTAATTGCAAATTTTCCCAAAAGACACAAATTTTCAGTATAAAAAAATTATTTAGTATAGTTAACGTCATCGTTTCTTTTTTACTGCAACTAATATACTTTTAAAAATAAATACTTTACAAATTAATAAATGCTAATTTTCTAAAAAATTAGTAATATATTTTCTGATAATTATAAAAAAAATTACTTTTTAAAAATTACTAATTTTTCAAAAAATTAAAAATATTTTTTCCCAAATAAGTAGGTAATTTTTTTAAAAATTGACAATTTATTTTATATAATTGTCAATTTTTAAAATATAAGCAATATATTTCTGATTATTTATAAATTTTTCAAACAGAGTATTACATTTTCAATTAATTAATCATTTTTTTAAATTTAGAGCTTAGTATTTTATTAATTACCATTTTTTTTGTTAATTAAAATTAAAAACATTATTTTTTATTTTTGATTAATTACAAATAACCGCCGATATCATTACTAAAAACAGAATTTTTGCCGATCACTGCTGATATGGTAATGCAAGATTTAGAGGAAACAATATTAGAATCGATAGGCTTTAATTTACTTTTTATTACCGTTATGTTGACGATATAATTATGCCGGTTCCACACGACAAAGCGCAATACATTCTGGATAATTTCAACAATTACCACGAAAGATTGAAGTTTACCATTGAATATGAAAAGGACCGTTCTTTAAGTTTTTTAGATTTACATTACATATAATTAATGACACTGTTGTTTTGGATTGGTACCATAAGGTCACATTCTCAGGCAGATACTTATCGTATTATTCAAACCATCCTGATTGAAATAAAATCGGCATAATATACGGGTTAGTCGACAGGGCCATACTATTATCCCACCCGGTTTTCCATTCTAAGAATTTAAAATTGTGCATCAATATTTTGAAAGACAACGGTTATCCTTTGGATTTGATCTTCAAAAGAATTAACATGAGATTAAATGCATTATTCAACGGTAAACTTAAGCATAACAATAGTGTTAATGCGCGCGATACAATTGATTTGGAAGCAATGTTTCGGTTGAAAATAGTAGAAAAATCATTGTAATACCGTTCATAAGCAATATTTCCGAAAAAACAGCTCATTTTTTTGACAAAAAAGAACATATAATAGGGTACAGAGTTCTTAATAAATTAAATAAATTCATAAAAACACAAAAAGATGCCAATGTATTGTGCTCGAACAATAATGTTATCTATAAGATCAACTGTAACGATTGTGACGCCTCCTATGTCGGGCAAACCAAACGACAACTAAAAACAAGAATTAACGAACACAAAAATAATTATAAGTTGGATCCATCACGACACTCGGTTATCACGGAGCATATGTTAAATTCGGATCATACCTTTAATTGGAACAATCCGGAAATTTTAGATTTTGAAACAAATCATTATAAGCGACTCATCTCAGAAATCTATATATATAAATACAAATGTCCTGACTGACTCACTCACTCAGTCACTCACTCACTCATCAACGCCCAGCCCAAACCCCTGAACCGAATTTTTGTCAAAAGTATATGAAATAGGGGTAGAATTTTCCGGGGAATTCCACTAAGAAGGGATTTTTAGAAATTCGAGCCCTAACGGGGTGAAAAGAAGTAAAACGTGTTTTCACGGATTCTTTAATATCGCTCAGCCTAAACCTCTGAAGCTAATTTTTACCAAAAGTATATGAAATAGGGGTAGAATTTTCCGGGGAGTGCCGCTATGTGTATAATTTTTCGTTACCGATTTTCTGGAAACCGGTTTTTCTAATTCTTCTCATTTTTCGAGAAATAATTGATTGAATCTCAAAGAATTATAGACCAAACAGGGGTAGAAATTTCCGGAGAGTGCTATAAAGTGTATAATTTTTTGTTACCGATCTTTTTGGAAGCCGGTATCAAAATTTTTTTAATTTTTCGGGAATTTATTGACCGAATCTTAAAGAATTGTATATGTAGTAGGGGTAGAATTTTCTGGGAAGCGCCATGATGTGTACAGTTTTTGTTACCGATCTTTTTCGAAACCGGTTTTTTTAATTTTTCCAATTTTTCGGGAAATAATTGATTGAATCTCAAAGAATTATACATGAAGTACGGGTAGAATTTCCCGGGGGATGCTATAAAGTGTACTATTTTTCGTTACCAATCTTTTTGGAAACCAATTCCGAATGACCGAATCTCAAAGAATTGTACATAAAGTACGAGTTGAATTTACCGGAAAGTGCTACCAAGTATATAATTTTTCGTTACCGATTTTTTTGGAAACTGGTATCAGAAGTTTGACGCATTTTTCTGGAAATAATTTATTGACTTTTAAAGAATTGTATTTAAAACAGAGGTAAAATTTCCCGGGGAGTGCTATAAATTGTATAGTTTTTCATTACCGATCTTTTTGGTGTTTTCACGAATTTCTTAATATCTCTTTTTATCAAAAATATATGAAAATTTATTTATAAACGATATATAGATTAGCGACATCATTCTTTGGTTTACCCTGGCGTTTTTTAGGAAATTTTGAGATTGCTCGCATGCAATGAACGGGGTGAAAAAAAGTAAAACGTGTTTTCACGAATTTCTTAATAAAAAAAATGAGAGAGAGAGAGACTATTTGCGTGTCTTAATACACATGTTCTTCGGGGCAAAGCCCGATGGGGCATGCTAGTGATATATACTATAAAGGAACAAAAGAATGGCATTAATTCCAACAAAGATACTGAGTTACTTGATGGTTTTTATTTTAGTATTTTAAGCGAACTTGCTAACAAGCCATAGGGACTTATTTATCGTCTGATTGACATCTGTTGTTGTTAGTCGAATACGAGGCAGCGATATAATGCTCAGTCACGCATGAGATTTGGAACAGTATGTTACTTGAAATTAAAACGCTAGTTTCCTATCGGTTATCAGTACGTATAAATTTAATAATCATACTTTGCATAGTTGTTCATTACGGTTTCGGAAACATGTTTTCCATATTCATTTCCATTGTTACAGCTCAAACGCATTTTTCAACTTTTTATTGTTGACTCGTCATGTTTGACGTGCAGACTTCGCTGACTTGACTCGATGTATTCCCATTGTCGACTGCGGAATAAATCATGGATTCGTCCAGACGTTTAAGCAAGTTTATGAAAATGCGGTTTGACTCCGATTATTTAATTAACAATTTCAAGATTATCCTCAGTTTCGTATCTTCCGACATAATACCGTTTGCACAGCGTATGACTTCATAAGATTATTACCGAATTTATTTGGATGGAGAAATGTGTGACTCTTGATTATTCGTGATTATTGATGATTAATTTATTGTAATTTGTTAGGCTGATGAAGGCACGGTGTTGCCGAAACGTCCAAATTTAATATTGTCAATATATTTGAAATTTTGTTATCCTTATTGCTCGTTATTGGTCGTTAACCTTGTCCTGTTATTTTATGCAGTTGCAAAAATGCAAATTTAATGCATACTATTGGACAAATTAAATGCCTTTAAACAAAAAAAGGTTCTGACAAAACAGCTTATTATAAAGAATATAAAGAACTTTAAATTGTGATTTATGGCATATGTGCCACAGAATATAATGTATGCGATGCGTACATCATATTGCGACAGTGACGAATAACGAGAGATTGGAGAGATATCGTGACGTCGAAACTTCACTCATAAATTTTGATACATTTAGTTATCGAAAATCTGTATTAACATATATCACAGTACATGCACAGATGTGACGTTTCCTATTCTATCCTGTTATCATTTCAATTTGACCGACAAAATTGATAAAACTAGATATGATAAATTTGGCGACTCGAATCACAAATCGTAACCTTTCTCAATAAACAGGTTTGCTGCTGTCGTATGAAATTTTCATGCTTTATTTCTGATTGTTCCAAACGTGAAGGGATAAAAAAAACGTGCGATGCGCATGACATAATTTACGATATCGACTAATCATTTTCTTTTAAAAAAGATTTGAAATGTAGGCAATATTCTTTGATATTTAAATGATATTTAAGAAAATAGATTTTAATCAATAATTAAATGGAAAGGGCACAGAGCCGTAACAAGATATCATTGATGTCTTAATCTTTAATTAGGTCAAAATTTGGCGTACATTTTGGCCTGACATTAACCCATCCCCAGTGTAAATTAATTATTACATATATTAAAACATCCTATAAAATTTTAGAGTCTCAATAAACTCATTATCACACAAGAATTTTTATTATAATATAATTTATTAATTTATGGATCGGAACCTCATGTCTTATAATTAAATTGTCAAAAAGATAAGAACAATAAATGTCAAGAAGTCAAAGTGGTTAATGTGATAAGAGGATCTATGGTGTTCCATACCGACAATTGTGTTGCAAATATCGCTAATGATGTTTTGAGTTAAAAATATACGGAGAACAAATGGAAAATAGATTTTGATACATAGTTTGATTTGAGTGAACAGCTTACGTTAAAAAATATCGGAGAATTATTATTGTCTCAATTTTCTACTAAGCACGAAATGTATGTAAAACTATCGTTGTACGTGTTTGTATGAAAATTAACTTAGTTATGAGTTTTAACGAAAAAAACCACGCACACAAACACTGGAATCTGGGCCCCGGTCAAATTTCTCCAAACTTTGGGATTTTTTAGCTTATGACCCCCCGATCAAAAGTCCTTATGGGCCCGAACCTCTAGGAAGTCATGGAAAATAGTTATAGGGTATGGAAGTCGACGAAATATAAGTAGTCGAGTATACACGTTTTTATCCTTAAATTGTCTCGAATTCGAGGGGATTTATTATGATAACTAATGCTATCTTGGCTATAAAGTTTAACTAGGGTCCGGTAGGGTCCAGTAAGGGCCAAGCCAGGTTTTTATGATGGAAACCTGGATTCATCGCAGAATTAGATTCTATGACTAGGAGTATATTCAGATATGGTACTAACATTTCACAACCGACCCAAACAATTAAAGCAAGATCCGGTGTGGACTCGACCAATTAAGGAAAAATTCGGTGTGGACCCAATCTTGCCTTAACTGGTTGGGTCCACACGGGTCTTGCCTTAATTGATCGGGTCCATATCAGATCTTGCCTTAATTAATCGGGTCCACACGAGTCTTGCCTTAATTGATCGGGTCCACACCGGATCTTACCTTAACCGGTCGGGTCCACACCGGATCTTACCTTAACCGGTCGGGTCCACACTGGATCTTGCCTTAATTGATCGGGTTCACACCGGATCTTGCCTTAACTGGTTGGGTCCACACGGGTCTTGCCTTAATGGATCGGGTCCATACCGGATCTTGCTTTAACTGGTTGGGTCCACACCGGATCTTGCTTTAATTGATTGGTTCCACACCGGATCTTACCTTAACCGGTCGGGTCCACACTGGATCTTGCCTTAATTGATCGGATTCACACCGAATCTTGCTTTAATTGTTCGGGTCGGTTATGAAATGTTAGTATGATATCTGAATATATTTCTAGTCACAGAATCTGATTCTGCGATGACTCCAGGTTTCCATCCTAAAAACCTGGCTCGGCCCTTACTGGGCCCTACCGGACTCTAGTTAGACTTTATGGCCAAGATTGGTCCAAACTATCAGATAGTCCTCTCCAAGTTCAAGAAGTTTCGTCCCATTAGTTATCATAATAGATCCCCTTGAATTTGAGACATTTTAAAGGTAAAAACGTGTATATTCTACTTATATTCCGTCGACTTCCATACCCCATAGCTCTTTTCCATGACTTCTTGGAGGTTCTGGCCCATAAGGATCGAGGGGTCATAAGCTAAAAAATCCCAAAGTTTGGAGAAATTTGACCGGGGCCCAGATTCCAGTGTTTGTGTGCGTGGTCTTAATTACTTGCTCATATAAGTTAGTTCGCGCTTATTGAAAAAATATAAATGAACAGCACAGATTATTTCCAGAAACTCACCTAAAATCGCCTTAAGCCCGTGTCACACTACGTATCGCGAACACGGATCGGATTGGGATTACGGATCGCGGATCGAATGTCAGCCAATCACAGATGAGCTGCTCGTCTATGATTGGCTAGATCACAATCCGCGACCCGCAATCTCAATCCGATCCGCGTCCGCGATACGTAGTGTGACACGGACTTTAGTATTTTTTTTTTAGAATATTTGCGCCGAAAAAATAATAACGCCGTCAAATAGCCACGCTCGCAATTAAAGCGACAAATCCAATACATTCGCAACGGCAAATAAAATCCGTCGACGGTTGAACTGACGCTGACATTTTTAGTTAGATTAGTCTCGTCTTAGACGCCACTGACGTTTTGAAGAGTCGAATAGTTTCCGTAAAGAAGAACCGAAAAGATCCGTTAATTCTGTACAACTCTTATAAAGTTTGCATATATGTCGAGAGACATAGAACCGGAAAGTTAATAACGCCATAAATGGCTTAAAGTTCTGTCATACAGTTCGCGGAAAACTTAGAGAAAACGATAAAGTTTGGTGACACGCGCATTACGATTGCTGTTTCTTCAGCTATGTTGTAAAACACAAATATAAAAGAAAAGAGTGTTTTGTTTCTTGTTGAATTTTTAATACCAGCAAATATTCTAAAAATCAAAAACTTTCGAATTCGAAAAAAAATCGTTTTGAATGACAAAGAAAAACTTTTATCCTTTAATTATGTATTTTCTTATTTTTTCTTTGTCTGTAACTAGAATATCATGCACTAAAATCATTTAACGTTCAAATCCAATTACTTAAACAGTTTACAGAAAAATTACTTAAACAATTTACAAAAGCATTAATTTCGTATGGCATTTTTCGAAGATTTTTTTTTTATTGTAAAAATGGCGAACGTCTTTATAAATGATATTTTCTTTCTATTTTCTAAGATAATTTAACACGGGTAGATTTGCAAAATATTTCGTGCCTTTAAGCGCAAAAAGCCATGAAAGCTTATCTTTAACACTTTAGTTGCCGACATATTAATTAATATTAGATAAGGTCATAAAGGCTTTTAAAAATGAGTTAAATTTGTTCGCGTTAAATCATTATCTCGACTATTTTCTTGAACAATTTTTGTTTAATTGTAATTTCTGCGTCGGAGGTGCTTATGGTAACCGCAAAACTGCTTTCCATTGTCCGTGGAATTCCCAAGTAAGATTATGCCTTGGTCGCGATCCGTCCGAGAAGCGAAAAAGTATTTTGAGAACAGATCAAGAATATATTTTCGATAAAAATTGTTCTTATGCAATGAAAACATATGTGACGTTCGAGAAATTCCACCCACATATAATGCCTTCTCTTGCAAATAAAATATGTAGTTTTATATTTATATATACCGGGTGTCTGAGACCACCCGCCCACCCCTTTCTTTCAAAAACTAAGCATTTTAGAGAAAATCGTTCCAAACAAAAATTGTATGGTTTTGAGGGGAACATATGATGGTGTCATTGATTTGACCTTGGGTGGCATCGTTAAGGACAGGTCAAGAACATCTTCAGTTTCTTAAATGGAATTCCCTATTTTTTATTGCATATTCTTATAGCTTATGTCGAGAGCTTTCCAAAACACTATGTATGTACCGTTTATTGTTTATCCCCGTAGGGCTTACAAGGCGTTTTTTTTCCTGAGGAACATACCCAAACCTCTACACAACCAGATAGCGTTTTTTAGGGACGTACCCAACCCTTTACATCAAACGTCTTCTTACCCGACCTGACCGTAGCGGCCTATTACATTTTACTCCCTCCCTCCCTTCCTCGCCATTTACCCCTCCTTCCATTTCCCCTCATCCTCATTCCACGCGATCTCTTTACCGTCCCCCCCACAATCTTCCGCCGCTCTTTCACGCCGCACCCCTGTTCTGGTTTGCCCCCTACCTCGCTACCTGTACCCTCTCCCTCTTCTGCCCCCCTTTCCCTTCCCTCGAGCAGCCTTTTAATCCTTTCCAGCTCGTCCGCTATCCTCCCCCACACCCTTATCCTCTTCCACGACTTTTCCATCCTCTGTTCTTCTCCGCCCTCTCCGTTCAATCCTCCACCTGTACTCGTTCTCGGGGGTCTCTACTTTCACTTTGCTCACTCCTTGCCACCGCCTGCTCTTACTTTCCTCCGCGCCTTTCTGCAGTTTTCTTAAAGAACTCTCTTCGCTTTACTTTACTTTCTTCTTTCCAACCTCTCCGTTGTATCAGCTCTTCGTCATGCCACCATCTGTCTTCCATCGACCGCCGTACCTTCCCTTGTTCGATCCTTCCTCCCGATCCATCGAGTCGGTGGTCGATTTTTCTCGCTCCATCTCATTGGCCGTCCTGCATCATACTTGCGCGCTCTCCTTATGGCTCTGTCCTGCCCCGTCCGCATCGTGCTACAGCGCATCCGGTTCTACCGCCCCGCAGTGGTGCCAACGTGCTCTTTCGGAGCAGCTGACTCCCCGCGTCGGCTCGAACCAAAGTCGCCCTTACACTTCCTTTTCACCAGCAGCCACCCAGCGGATCATATGTCCTCTTCCATCCATCACCTCCTACTCCTGCCCTTGCTCCCCCTCCGCAGCATCTCTCTTCCTCCGTCGTATCAGCTCTTTGTCATGCCACCATCCGTTTGCCATCGACCGCCGCACCTTCCCTCGTTCGATCCTTCCTCTCGATCCATCGACTCGGTGGTCGATTTCTCTTGCTCCATCTCATTGGCCGTCCTGCATCGTGCTTGCGCGCTCGCCAAGGCTCCGGCCGCGGCCCGCCCCACCCGCCGCGCGCTACAGCGCATCCGGCTCCATTGCCCCGCAGTGGTGCCAACGTGCTCTTTCGGAGCAGCTGACTCCCCGCGTCAGCTCGAACCGAAGTCGCCCCTACACTTCCTTCTCACCGGCAGCCATCCAGCGGATCCTATGTCCTCTTCCGTTCATCACCTCCCACTCCTGGCCTTGCTCTCCCTCCGCAGCCTCTCTCTTTCTCCATCCCCGTCGACCCCCTTTCCTTCTTCATCGTCGTCCTAACCTCACTCTCCGCACACTTCTTCTTTTACGATTTTGACCCGTATTTTCTCGCTCAGCCTCGTCTTTAATGCCTCTGCTTCCTCTTGACCTGCTCCACCTCTTCCTTACTTCCTGCACCTCCAATCCTTCACACAGTCACCTCTGCTGCCCCATTTCCTCCTCCTCCTACCTTCTACCTGTTCACCCGCCGGGAGCTAACGGGTGAGCCCCTTTCCAAAACACTATAATTAAGTATTTTTTCATTAAGTACTTTTTGAGTTATAAGGCTTGAAAGTTACAGTATTGTGACATAATATTTTGTTAAGTAGTATTTATAATTCAAATTCCTTACTTTTTATTTTTGCAAACAATGGGAATCAATTAATGTAAAAAAACAAAATTTTCTTAAAGAAAAACTTGTTGTGTAAGAGCGTAATGTGACACAGTAGATAGCGCACTAATCTACAAAGCTGAAGAACAATTTTAATGCCATTTATAATGAATGTAATTCTTGTACCGTTGTTAAGAACAATGTCTAAAACGCAAATCAAGCACCCCGAATCGTGAGAGGCAAGGGGACTCACGCAAATCAAGCACCCCGAATTGTGAGAGGCAAGGGGACTCACGCAAATCAAGCACCCCGAATCGTGAGAAGCTAAGAAAATAATAAATATGCAATAAACAGTTACACAACAAGTTTATCTTTAAGAAAATTGTTTTCTTTACATTAATTGATTCGTATTGTTTGCAAAAATAAGTAAAGAATTTGAATTATAAATACTTAACAAAATATTATGTCACAATACTGTAACTTTCAAGCCTTATAACTTATAACTCGAAAAGTACTTAATGAAAAAATACTTAATTATAGTGTTTTGGAAAGCTCTCAACATAAGCTATAAGAATATGTAATAAAAAATAGGGGGTTCTATTTAAGAAACTAAAGGTGTTCTTGACCTGTTCTTAACAATGCCACCCAAGGTCAAATCAATGACACCATCTTATGTTCTTCTCAAAACCATACAATTTTTGTCTAAAACTTTTTTCTCTAAAATGCTTAGTTTTTGAAAGAAAAGGGGTGAGCGGGTGGTCTCAGACACCCGGTATATACACTGCTTAAAAAAATTAGAGGATCACTTTTTGTCAGTAAATTTTTGCCGATTTTTAAACTGTAATTACTCAGCGAATAATTAACGTAAAAAAAAGTTAAAAAAAAAAGATTTTACAGGGCAAACTCTCTACTATAATTGTTCAATTGTTCAGGTTCAGGTTCATACTCAAAGCCGTGGTCAGTTTTTAATATGGACGTATTTGAGATATCCAAAATCTTGAAATTTGCAGTCTTCCCTTATGAAAATGTGCCCTTCATTGCCATTAAAAAATGCCATTGAATTCCCATTGTTCCAGACGCAATGGAAATGAAGGCATTTTTGCCAAAGATAAAAAGTTCCACACAAAATCCCATTGGTATTGCTATTGGTATTGCCACTGGTTTTGCCGTTGGTATTGCCATTGGTATTGCCATTAGTATTGCCATTGGTATTAACACTGGCAATACCAATGGGATTTTGTGTGGAAATTTTTATCTTTGGCAAAAATGCCTTTATTTCCATTGCGTCTGGAACAATAAGAATTCAATGGCATTTTAATAAATGGTACTATTTTGTCTTTAATATAAATGCCTTCATTTCCCATTGCCTTTGGTTCAACGGACAATCTAATACGAGCTCTTGCCTTAGGCGACTAGCGCCTGAAAATATCTGCCTCGCGGGTCTCCTTATACATATACCAATTTGTGCCGAACCTTGAATTTGAGAGAATGCATGAACGATGCGACGCCTAGCGGCGTCGATGCGAACTGCCGGTAATGCAGTTACCGCGCGGGAGTGATGATGATGCATGTACCACGGTGGCGCGAACCGCCACATTTACCATTGACGAATTTCCATTACAATTCACACTGAACAACATTGGCTAAAGGTAGAAAAATTTCATACAAATTTTATCCTTCATGAGTCATTGGCAGTTTCCATTACGCCTGTATGGAAAAAGTTGTCATTCGAATCTTGCCATTGCGTTTCCATTTATCTTATTGCCACTCAATATTTTCCCTTTACTTTTCCATATAATTCGCATTGCAAGTTCCATACACAAGTTTTAACCTTTATAAGCCATTAGCAGTTTCCATTACGCCTGTATGGAAAAAGTTGTCATTCAAATCTTGCCATTGCGTTTCCATTCATCTTATTGCCACTCAATATTTTCCATTAATTTTTCCATATAATTCGCATTGCAACTGTAGGGCAACCATACATTCCCACTGACCGCCATTGAGCACTCAAGGGCACATTTTCATAAGGGTTCCACCGCCTAACAAAAAAAAGTATACAAATTAAAAACTTGCACATTGCTTCCTTATTATTACAGATCGCTACCATTACTTTTATTTTATTTCGCTCACAAAGCTCCTCTTTGAGGAAGCTTGTATTTTATTCAATGCATAATTATTAGATAGTATTTAAATTAGTTTGGCTTCCTCATAGAGGAAGCTTTATAAGCGAAATAAAATAGGAGGAAATGGTAGCAACCTGTAATGATAAGGAAGCAATGTGCAAGTTTCTAATTTGTACACTTTTTTAAATTTTAAATTTAATTTTTTTATGAATTGATATATAGAGAGTTAGCTATAGTAGCACAAGTGGGGTTTTACAATCGCAATGTCAAATCGATATTAACTTTGGGAGTACAGGCTACATGGTCCATATATGGACTTCGCATATGGACCTTTAATCGCGTATAAAGCTGGTTCTAATCAACCAAATCTTAACAACTAAAATCTGTTAATCAGGGTGATACCCTTGACAACATATGTATGTCAAGATTAAAGTAATCGTAGGAGAACCCTCTATAATGCATAATTATCATTTTCATATAACCTCACAATATCAAATCTGACAAACTTTACATATATGCGTACGCGGCACATAATTAAATTATGCATATAACGCACAAGCGAGATAACCAATTAATATTTCAATCAGAGTCAAGAAATGTGAGCATATGAATGCGGCTGCACTGACCACTCTGACCAGAGTGGTATGAATGTGTTTTGAGGGACAAATTGAGGGTTTTGCATTTATGAGTGCAAACTCGTGTCTGACTGGAATCTGAATCTCTTGTTGAGATCTCGCCGAGGAAATTTATTTTTGACATGTGAGATTTCGAGATCTCAGTAGGTATATTAGCACCAATCTTAATCAGACTGGTCGCAATCGAAAGCTCATATCAATGTTATATTAGAAAACTGTCGTCAGATTTTCGATCACAATTTTCTTTCTTGAAATTCGGAAAATTAATTGACTCAAAAACTTTGAATAAACTACTTAATAGCATGCCGTTTTGCTAAGCATTGTCTGCTACATAGCTCTCTTTTTATGTACTTAATGTCGCGACGCTACAGTGTCACATAATGATATTTGTAATCATATATATAATTTTGATGACTTATTCAGTTTTAGAAAAATATGAAAATAAATATACTTAGTAAATGTCATATAGTATACATTTCTATTTTATACGATAAAAAGGTAAAAATAGTGATTTCGGACAAGTCGAGATAGTGGAAGCAAAATTCTACGACTTAAGGAGGTTCGCCTATTAGTCGAAAGTCAACTTAGAGTCTTAATTTTTTTATATGATTTACATAAACGCTTTACACAAATAATCCCAAAAGTTAAGCAATATTGACCGTATAGTTTTTTTAAATATTATTCAGAAGTTGACCATTTTGAGCCTATAGCCTCATGAGAAACAGTCGCTCTGAGGTAAATGATCACTGATTTAGTACACACTTAGCCAACTTGGGATTTTGAAGAACTAACATTTGACAGATAAAACATCAAGAATTGCATAAAAACTTTAAAAATTATAGGATTTTACCGTGTGGATTTAAAGCTTTATTGTCACAAAGTTTACTTTTACCTCGTGGATCAAAGTAGTAATGACAGACGTTGCCATTGGCAACGTAACAACTGATACGAATCCAACCTCACAAACAGTGTTTAACCACTAATCTTGAATCCACGAAACGCAATCATCAATGTATTAATCATTTTAAATCTTTAATATTCTCTGACAATTGTTCATATAGATTTTCATAAATTATTTGTGATTTTTCTTTTACTTTATAATGTTAGATAATAAGTATCTGACAACGATTCCCGAGTCGTTGACGCTCTCGCATACTTCGGCATATATTTGTTAATATTCTATACACTATAATAATTTACGAAGAATATAGCATAGCATCCACAATTCATTATACTAATATTGCATATAATTCGGGATTGCTGTAATGACATTATTGTTCAATCGCATTTTTGACTCCAAAGTAGTAGATAAACCTCCTTAACAAGACTTGAGATCCATAGCCTATCAACTCGCTACCCGGAATAGGCTAAAAAATCCATTTCATGATGGAGAAGCTGGTAAATATTTTAATAAATTGCAATAAAATAAATGGAGAAGCTGGTGAAGATTGTAATAAATTACAATAAAATATAAATAATACAATAATTATTACAGACTATTTTATTATTAACACCTTAAACACTTATTACTAACGCTTTAAAACACGATAAAAATTATTTTTTGCCAAATTAATAAAGTAATTCACCTTGCCCAACATAGTTCAAATTACTCGACAAAAATCTACCTTCAAAAATTTTGTTGCAACATTAAACTTACTATAAATAAACAAAATTGGCTAGAAACACGTTGTAACAAACATTTGGCATTACAACTCAGCGTAAATAAAGTTCAGCTATCTTTAACAGTTTTCAAGTTGTATTGAAAAAGGCTTAGAGTGATTCAAAATAGCCAAACTTTCTCTACGATCTACACACAAATCTAGATTTACGCCGTTGTATGTATCATTGTCGAACGTATAGACAGACACATGTGGATATCTTTCCTTCCATTGGTTAACCAAGCAATCGCTAATATTACAGAATATAAGATAAAACTCTTGCAGTTTTGAACATTGTTCTAAAATAATGGAATATTTATCAGGTGTATCAAGTTCCGCCCGAAACAGATATAATCATTCCAAGTTTCTGCACTGCGTTAGTAATTCCAAATTGCTATTAGTGAGGACAATACGGCACAAACAAACTACTTCCAAGCGTTGACAGGAAGAAAGTAATTTGTACAAACTATCATTAGCGATTGGGTATCCGTATCTGTAACAAAAATCATATAATTATTATAGTACTTTAATCGCAAAAAAAATTAATGTAACTTTCTCAAGATGCTCGAAATGCAAGAGAAGCAAATACAAAAATTTTGATAAAAAATACGGTAACATGTATTGTAAAAGAAAATGTAGCACACACTTACAAGGGAAGGTACACTTTTCGTAAATTCTTACAGTCAGCGAAAGCGTTAATACTTTTCGATGTATGATTAATTGTTCTATGTAAATTTATTGCTTCCAAGTTAGGACATAAATATCTCAATTTTATTGCAACTACGTCTATGTCTAGGTTTGTACGCAATACAGGTGCCAAATGTAACTCACGCATCCGTTGATTTTTCTGCAGTATTTTGCAAAGACGTTCAGATGTTATACGTGTGTCACAAAGATTTAAATGTTCCAAACTATTTAGCTTTTCGAGACACGAAAATCCTTTGTCGCTTATTTTAAGACAATTATTTAGATTCAATTCTGAGAAAAATATGTAATGGTTATATGCACAATTTACCCATAATTTTGACAATCATATATATTATATGTATTATATATATATATATATATATACATACCTTTCAAATTTTTACACATCTCTGAAATTTTAAATAGGACAACCTTGTGGACAGATTGGCAGTGACTTAATCTTAAGTGCGTTAAACGCCTGCCGCAATTATCAAGAAACTTTACGAAATTTTTAACATAAAATTTGCTTGCTGTAAGATCTAACTGTTGCAAATATTTACATCTAGATGTAAAGTAACGAAATATATTGATATGTATGGGAGATACATTTCGCATGTTCAACCGTGTATAGAGTTCAGGATCCCGTGTTAAATAATTGAGGCGCCTATCAAGAGACACGGTAGTGTCTCGCGCCAAGTATACGCGGAGCGAGACCGACCGTGTCTCTTTTACGCGACGCGACGGGTTGCGAGTACCCGAGATGTTGAGATCTCGATAACGAGTGAACGGATCAAGTTCTAAGTAGGCTTGATCGATAGTTGGGGTAAAAATAAGGGGGGTATCTCCTATATAATTTTCCGCTACGTGCCCTACGAGCGGAGATATTGCGACGCAAAGTCCAAATGTGAAAATTTTTTTATTAAGATACGTCGTCTACTCATCATTATATATATATATATATATATCACGTGATCAGAGAAAATGTCCCTTTCACTTTTTCGACACTGGCGGCGCAGGTATCGCCAGTTTCGATATCGCGCGCGTATTTCGAACGATCTAGTAGGTAAATTATTAAAGGTCGATAGACTTATCGGTCAGAAGGAAGATTTTTATTTAGCTAAATTTAAGTATATATATAATATATATTGATTCTTATGAATCAAGCTTGAATTCGATGTTTAGGTATCCCAGGTTGTCGATGACGAGATACAGATAGTGCGCTTCATAGTTTTCGGTGTCCAGGTGTAATAATACGTTGAATTCGATGTCTACGTGTTCCAGGTTGCCGATGACGAAGTCCACATAGTGCGCTTCGTAGTTTTCGGTGTCTATGTGTATTAATACCTTGAATTCGATTTCTAGGTGTCCCAGGTTGCCGATGACGAGGTTCACATAGTGCGCTTCGTAGTTTTCGGTGTCCAGGTGTAATAATACGTTGAATTCGATGTCTACGTGTTCCAGGTTGCCGATGACGAGGTCCACATAGTGCGCTCCGTAGTTTTCGGTGTCTACGTGTATTAATACCTATTTGATGTCCACGTGTCCCAGGTTGCCGATGACGGGATCCAAATAGTGCGCTTCATAGTTTTCGGTGTCCAGGTGTAATAATACGTTGAATTCGATGTCTAGGTGTTCCAGGTTGCCGATGACGATGTCTAGATAGTGAGCTCCGTAGTTTTCAATGTTCAGGTGTAATAATACGTTGAATGCGATGTCTAGGTGTCCCAGGTTGCCGATGACGATGTCTAGATAGTGAGCTCCGTAGTTATCGGTGTCTACGTGTATTAATACATTGAATTCGATTTCTAGGTGTCCCAGGTTGCTGATGACAAAGTCCACATAGTGCGCTTCGTAATTTTCGGTGTCCAGGTGTAATAATACGTTGAATTCGATGTCTACGTGTTCCAGGTTGCCGATGACGAAGTCCACATAGTGCGCTCCGTAGGTTTTGGTGTCTACGTGTATTAATACCTTGAATTCGATGTCCACGTGTCCCAGGTTGCCGATGACGGGATTCAGATAGTGCGCTTCATAGTTTTCGGTGTCCAGGTGTAATAATACGTTGAATTCGATGTCTAGGTGTTCCAGGTTGCCGATGACGAGGTCCACATAGTGCGCTCCGTAGTTTTCGGTGTTTACGTGTATTAATACTTTGAATTCGATGTCCACGTGTCCCAGGTTGCCGATGATGGGATCCAGATAGTGCGCTTCATAGTTTTCGGTGTCCGGGTGTAATCGTACGTTGAATGCGATGTTAAGGTGTCCCAGGTAAATTTGAGGTATTAATACACGTAGACACCGAAAACTACGGAGCGCACTATGTGGATCTCGTCATCGGCAACGTGGGACACCTAGACATCAAATTCAACGTATTATTACACCTGGACACCGAAAACTATAGAGCGCACTATTTGTAACCCGTTATCGGCAACCTTGGATACCTAGACATCGAATTCAAGCTTAATTCATAAGAATCGACTTAAAAATTCCCTAGAGGCAAAACTAAAATTATGTCATAACATAATAGAAATTCGTTGAAATAAAATTATGTCTAGACTTAATAAAAACTGGACAAATTAAAATTATGTTTAGACATAATAAAAATTGGATGAATTAAAATTAAGTCTTGACATAATAAAAATAGGATGCATTAAAATTATGTCTGACATAAAAATAATTCCGCATTTTTATTATGTGCATACACATAATTTTAATTCATACAATTTTTATTATGTGTACACATAATTTGTTTTTGAATGAATGTAAAACGTATTTGTTACAATATCTATCCATTGTTGAAAATCGATATGCGCGACCAAAGCTCTTGTATATCATTAATTATGTTATTATTTATTATATATATTTCTATCCATATATTTTCAGTATTATTATTGTTACACTAAAAAAATTATTAGCATTTAGGATACAAATCTTTTTCCGTTAGTTTGTAAGTTTCATGATTAAAAAGATCATGTCGTATTATTAACATATACCTAAGATTTATAAAATCGTTATTAATTTTATTATATATTTCAATTGCGCGAATCTTAAATATGTTTTGTAAAAATTATGCATAATATTCCTATGCAAGGATACTTGTTTAAATATTTCTTCCTATTGCATTTAAGTATATAGAAAAATATACAATTTTTATGTGTTTGCACTTTATATTTAATGAGCAGGCAATTAAATATACATATATGATTCAATTTGCACTACGTTTACATGACACCGTTAATCGGGTTTTATAACATCGGTAGTTGTCAGGAAGACCAATCGTAATCATTCTTCAGAAGAATGGAATAGTTGCGATTGACTGGCTTAAGAACTACCGATGTTATAAAACCCGATCAACAGTGCCATGTAAACGTAGTCTATGTCTCTTTATAGACTCACATAGTTATATACTTTTAAATCTTTTTCTTTTCTAAAATTCAATCAATTGAATAGCATAAACTACGTTATCATATTATATATTTTTGGTACGTAGTGTGCAAATGTATTTTGAAATGAAGATTATATATTTTCTATACTGAATTATTTACACACACGTGCGGTTTCAGAGAATCATTTTTCGCCAACTCAAATATGTTCCTACTCAACTGTCAAAATATGAAAGATAATTTTATCATCTAGTTGTGACATTCGCTTGAATTCCCGAAATAATTTTCAAGGATGTGAGTACGAATATGTATATCGTATTATTTAATATTTATAATTAATAGAAAATTATAAACGATGCGTTATGTATGAGAAATTTGACAGAATTGTTTTTATCAAATAGAATTAATTTGCGACTAGTTGAAGGAAATAAAAGAATAAACAAATCAGGTAAGTTGCAGACACGTGTTACAGGTGTCCATCTGTAATTATCAAAAACATCGATACCTGTAGATATCGGTACATATACAATTGCGAACAACACTCAGTAAGACACGCGAATAAAAATAAATAAAAAAATTTTACAGTTAACGACTTATTAACATTAATCATGCTATATTGCGATTATGTTTTATGTTGAAATTGAAAAATATATACAAGGTGTACAACTAAAAGGGTTACAGATTATTATTTTTAAAAAACTAAGCAAAATATTAAATTGTTGTTTTCTTTAGAAATAATAGTCCGTAACACTTTCAGCTTCATACCTTGTATATACTGTTTATAAGATTATAAGATATATTGTTTATAAGATTAAGATGCGTAACACACTACAAAAAGGCGTGATATCCGTACAAAACTACCTTTTTTAAAAAAAAAGGTAAAAAAGGCGCCAAGTACACGCATAGTAGTGTATATGTTGTTACCTCGAAAAAAGAGAAAGTGGTAGTATTATACCTCGAAAAAATATAAGTAACAAGTGGTAGACATAATCTTTATATCTCGAAAAATTTCGAAAAAAATCTAAGCAGTAGTATGTTTATGTCCGAAAAATTATAACCCAAGTGATACACATCACAAAATTATGTTACCTTATCAAAAAGAAGAGTCGCGCTTCAAGTGATCTATTACAATTACAAAAAAGAAATGATATTTCTTTAAATTACAGCGCCAATTACAGAGAGAACATATATATTGCCTCAAAAAATAATTGTTGCACTACCTACTTTGAAAAATATTTACATTGTGTAAATTAGAAAAGAATGTATGATAACAATTTTATAAGATTAAAAAATTTTATTTAAATTTCACAAGGGAATACAAGGTATTTAAATACAAAGTTTACATGTGTATTTTTTAGTGGTCACAAAGAATTACAGAGGTAACAGTACAAAATAAAAATATTTTATTAAAATATCCAACGAGGGATGTCTTTTATCGCAAAATATATACGGCTCATAGAGCTTTACAATCTGTACATACTGTTTGTAAGATAAAGATATACTGTTTCTATAAGATGCGTAACACTACAAAATGCATGATATCAGTACAAAATTACCTTTTTCAAAAAGGTAAAAAAAAGGCGCCAAGTACACGCGTAGTTGTTACCTCGAAAAAAAACCAAATGGTAGTATCATTAATTTTAAATTTAAAAATATTTTAATAAAACCCAAATGGTACGTAATATATCTTTGTACATCGAAAAAACTCAAAAGTGGGTAGGTAGTATCTTTATTTTCACAAAATTATATTACCTAACTTAACTCAAGTGACATGTATTTCAATAAAAAAGATGTGAAATCTTTATTTTCTTCTTCACAAAATTATATTACCTAACTTAACTCAAGTGACATGTATTTCAAAAAAAGATGTGAAATCTTTAAATTAAATTGCGCCAATTGTTAAAAAAATATGTATATTGCTTTGAAAGATAATTGTTATGCAACTATACTTTAAAGAAATAAAACCCAAGTGGTATCTTCGTATTTCTATTCAAGGGTCTTCCTATTCTAAACCAAGTGATAATAGCTTCTTAATTCTCTTTAACAAATTTTTAATATTACAAAGAATCATTTTAATTACAAAAAATTAAAGAAGTAACGGTACAAAATAAAAATATTTAAAACAAAATAAATAAATTTTTCTTGTAAAAAAACTTGGCGCTGCTAGACTTTGAAATTTAAACATTAAAATTTAAACATTAGTACTGAGATTTTTAATTGAATAAAAAATAATAAACATAATTTAGGGAAGAATGCGACAGGAGTAAAAATGCAGCGCCAAGTTTTTTTACAAGAAAAATTTATTTATTTTGTTTTAAATATTTTTATTTTGTACCGTTACTTCTTTAATTTTTTGTAATTAAAATGATTCTTTGTAATATTAAAAATTTGTTAAAGAGAATTAAGAAGCTATTATCACTTGGTTTAGAATAGGAAGACCCTTGAATAGAAATACGAAGATACCACTTGGGTTTTATTTCTTTAAAGTATAGTTGCATAACAATTATCTTTCAAAGCAATATACATATTTTTTTAACAATTGGCGCAATTTAATTTAAAGATTTCACATCTTTTTTTGAAATACATGTCACTTGAGTGAAGTTAGGTAATATAATTTTGTGAAGAAGAAAATAAAGATTTCACATCTCTTTTATTGAAATACATGTCACTTGAGTTAAGTTAGGTAATATAATTTTGTGAAAATAAAGATACTACCTACCCACTTTTGAGTTTTTTCGATGTACAAAGATATATTACGTACCATTTGGGTTTTATTAAAATATTTTTAAATTTAAAATTAATGATACTACCATTTGGTTTTTTTTCGAGGTTAACATATACCTAAGATTTATAGAATTGTTATTAATTTTATTATATATCTCAATTGCGCGGATCTTAAATATGTTTTGTAAAAATTATGCATAATATTTCTATGCAAGGATATTTGTTTAATGATTTCTTCCTATTGCATTTAAGTATAGAAAAATATACAATTTCTATGTGTTTTAACTTTATATTTAATGAGCAGGCAATTAAATATATATGATTTAATTTGCACTACGTTTACATGACACCGTTAATCGGGTTTTATAACATCGGTAGTTGTCAGGAAGACCAATCGTAATCATTCTTCAGAAGAATGGAATAGTTGTGATTGACTGACCTAAAAACTACCGATGTCATAAAACTCGATCAACAGTGCCATGTAAACGTAGTCTATGTCTCTTTATAGACTGACATAGTTATATACTTTTAAATCTTTTTCTTTTCTAAAATTCAATCAATTGAATAGCAAAAACTACGTTATCATATTATATATTTTTGGTACGTAGTGTGCAAATGTATTTTGAAATGAAGATTATATATTTTCTACTGAATTATTTACACACACGTGCGGTTTCAGAGAATCATTTTTCGCCAACTCAAATATGTTCCTACTCAACTGTGAAAATATAAAAGATAATTTTATCTAGTTGTGACATTCGCTTGAATTTCCGAAATAATTTTCAAGGATGTGAGTACGAATATATATATCGTACTATTTAATATTTATAATTAATAGAAAATTATAAACGATGCGTTATGTATGAGAAATTTGACAGAATTGCTTTTATCAAATAGAATTAATTTGCGATTAGTTGAAGGAAATAAAAGAATAAACACACACACAAATCAGGTAAGTTTCAGACTCGTGTTACAGGTGTCCATCTGTAATTATCAAAAACATCGATACCTGTAGATATCGGTACATATAAAATTGCGAACAACATTCAGTAAGAAACGCGAATAAAAATAAATAAAAAATTTTACAGTTAACGACTTATTAACATTAATCATGCTATATTGCGATTATGTTTTATGTTGAAATAAAAAAATATATACAAGGTGTACAACTAAAAGGGTTACAGATTATTATTTTTAAAAAACTAAGCAAAATATTAAATTGTTGTTTTCTTTAGAAATAATAGTCCGTAACACTTTCAGCTTCATACCTTGTATATACTGTTTATAAGATTATAAAATATATTGTTTATAAGATTAAGATGCGTCACACACTACAAAAAAGCGTGATATCCGTACAAAAATACCTTTTTAAAAAAAAGGTAAAAAAAGGTGCCAAGTACACGCATAGTAGTGTATATGTATTTTATGTTGTTACCCTGTTATGTTGTTATCTCGAAAAAAACAAAGTGGTTGTATTATACCTCCAAATATAGCTTTACCCTGTACATACTGTTTATAAAATGCGTAATACTACAAAAAGGCGTGATATCCGTACAAAATTACTTTTTTTAAAAAAAAGGTAAAAAAAGGTGCCAAGTACACGCATAGTAGTGTATATGTTGTTACCTCAAAAAAAGAAAAAGTGGTAGTATTATACCTCGAAAAAATATAAGTAACAAGTGATAGACATAATCTTTATATCTCAAAAAATCTCGAAAAAATCTAAGCAGTAGTATCTTTATTTCCGAAAAATTATAACCCAAGTGATACACATCACAAAATTATGTTACTTTATCAAAAAGAAGAGTCGCGCTTCAAGTGATCTATTACAATTACAAAAAAGAAATGATATTTGTTTAAATTACAGCGCCAATTACAGAGAGAACATATATATTGCCTCAAAAAATAATTGTTGCACTACTTTGAAAAATCTTTACATTGTGTCAATTAGAAAAGAATGTATGATAACAATTTTATAAGATTAAAAAATTTTATTTAAATTTCACAAGGGAATACAAGATATTTAAATACAAAGTTTACATGTGTATTTTTTAGTGGTCGCAAAGAATTACAGAGGTAACAGTACAAAATAAAAATATTTTATTAAAATATTTAATCCAACGAGGGAATACAATTTGTATTTAAATACAAAGTTTATATATGTATTTTTCAATAGAATAAAAGATTTAATCACAAAGAATTACAGAGGTAACAGTACAAAATTAAAATATTTTATTAAAATACATAAATTTTTCTTGTAAAAATACTTGGCGCTGCTAGACCTCGAAATTTTTAATAAATAAGGACAACAATAAATAAAAATAATTCAGAGAAGAATGCGACGAGAGTAACAAAATGATTATCAGCGTGGTGTGTATGTGCGAGCGAGTGATATAGGTGTGCGTGACGACGGCGAATAATGCGGCTTATAATTAAGTATAGGATAAGTTTATTTATTTATTAAAAATTTCGAGGTCTAGCAGCGCCAAGTATTTTTACAAGAAAAATTTATGTATTTTAATAAAATATTTTAATTTTGTACTGTTACCTCTGTAATTCTTTGTGATTAAATCTTTTATTTTATTGAAAAATACATATATAAACTTTGTATTTAAATACAAATTGTATTCCCTCGTTGGATTAAATATTTTAATAAAATATTTTTATTTTGTACTGTTACCTCTGTAATTCTTTGCGACCACTAAAAAATACACATGTAAACTTTGTATTTAAATATCTTGTATTCCCTTGTAAAATTTAAATAAAATTTTTTAATCTTATAAAATTGTTATCATACATTCTTTTCTAATTGACACAATGTAAAGATTTTTCAAAGTAGTGCAACAATTATTTTTTGAGGCAATATATATGTTTTCTCTGTAATTGGCGCTGTAATTTTAACAGATATCATTTCTTTTTTGTAATTGTAATAGATCACTTGAAGCGCGACTTTTCTTTTTGATAAGGTAACATAATTTTGTGATGTGTATCACTTGGGTTATAATTTTTCGGAAATAAAGATACTACTGCTTAGATTTTTTCGAGATTTTTTGAGATATAAAGATTATGTTTATCACTTGTTACTTATATTTTTTCGAGGTATAATACTACCACTTTCTCTTTTTTTGAGGTAACAACATATACACTACTATGAGTGTACTTGGCGCCTTTTTTTACCTTTTTTTTAAAAAAGGTAATTTTGTACGGATTCTCTTTAACAAATTTTTAATATTACAAAGAATCATTTTAATTACAAAGAATTAAAAAAGTAACGGTACAAAATCAAAATATTTAAAACAAAATAAATAAATTTTTCTTGTAAAAAAACTTGGCGCTGCTAGACTTTGAAATTTAAACATTAAAATTTAAACATTAGTACTGAGATTTTTGATTGAATAAAAAACAATAAACATAATTTAGGGAAGAATGCGACAGGAGTAAAAATGCAGCGCCAAATTTTTTTACAAGAAAAATTTATTTATTTTGTTTTAAATATTTTTATTTTGTACCGTTACTTCTTTAATTCTTTGTAATTAAAATGATTCTTTGTAATATTAAAAATTTGTTAAAGAGAATTAAGAAGCTATTATCACTTGGTTTAGAATAGGAAGACCCTTGAATAGAAATACGAAGATACCACTTGGGTTTTATTTCTTTAAAGTATAGTTGCATAACAATTATCTTTCAAAGCAATATACATATTTTTTTTACAATTGGCGCAAATTAATTTAAAGATTTCACATTTTTTTTTGAAATACATGTTACTTGAGTTAAGTTAGGTAATATAATTTTGTGAAGAAGAAAATAAAGATTTCACATCTTTTTTATTGAAATACATGTCACTTGAGTTAAATTAGGTAATATAATTTTGTGAAAATAAAGATACTACCTACCCACTTTTGAATTTTTTCGAGGTACAAAGATATATTACGTACCATTTGGGTTTTATTAAAATATTTTTAAATTTAAAATTATAATGATACTACCATTTGGTTTTTTTTCGAGGTAACAACTACGCGTGTACTTGGCGCCTTTTTTTTACCTTTTTGAAAAAGGTAATTTTGTACTGATTTATTTTACTCATGCGGCATAACGTCGTCAAATCTAATTTTGCTTCCTCATAGAGGAAGCTTTGTTTTCGTGAATTTCGTATATGAACCTTTGATTGCGCATACAGTTAGGTCTAGTCAACCAAATTTAAACAAATTATATATGAAATAGGGGTAGAAGAAACCAACAAAGAGATTGGTTTTTGAGTTTTTTCTGCCAATATGTTCAGATTGTTGTAAAACGTCGAAATATCGCCTAAAAAAAATGTCCGTGATGTATGTATGTGCACATATTTGATGTTGTGGTTGCACTAACTTCCGCAAATATTGAGATATCGGGCTGTTTTTTTTTTTTTAATTGATAGAGTATCATTCAAGGAAGGTTGGTATTGAATTTGGCGATGATCGGTAAAGGGGTTCTTTTTTATAAAAATTTTGAATTATTTTAGAAATGTTTGTAATTGCTCTAACTTTCGCAAATTTGGAGATATCGATCTATTTCTACTTTTATTATATTTTCTAGTCTTTTTTACCCCTATTTTATATATAATTTTTTAAGATTTGGTTGATTAGACCCAACTTTATACGCGATCAAAGGTTCATAATTTTGCTCGCATATAAAGCTGTCTAATCGACCAAATTTAAAAGAATTATATATAAAATAGGAGTAGAAAAGACTGATGTGAAAATTGTTTTTTGAGTTTTTGATGCCAAAGTATCGCTTATGTTCAAAAACGTCGAAAAATCGTAGAGTATCATTAAAGGTAGGTTGGTGTTGAACCTCAAATTTGAAATCAGCCAAATCTTAACGAATTATACATATATGAAATAGGGGTAGAAAAAACTGAAGAGTATAAAAGAATTATTAAAAATTGCTAATAATAAAGGGGTTATCGATTTTTGTTTAAAAAAACACTCAAATTTACCAAAATTTTTATAACTTAAGAACTGATTAACCAAATTTTAAAGAATTATATATAAATCAAGAGTAAAAAAAACTGAAGAATATAATAGAATTAATAAAATCTGCTAATAATGAAGGGGTTACCGATTTTTATCTAAAAAAATCTATATGATTGCCTTAATTTCTGCAAATTTTGAGATATCGAGCTTAATTTTTTTTTATGAATAGAGTATCATTAAAGGTAAGTTGGTGTTGAATTTGGCAGTTTTTAATTAAACAAAGTCACATACATTTAACATTAATTTTTTTTAATTTTTTTCAAATTATTATTTGAATCTTTATTTTCTCTCAAACAATCTTTTCGCTTCTTTTTCTCTTCTTTATTTCCCATATCCTTTTCATAGTTTTGTTTGCTTAAACTATCACCTTTCTCCCTTCTCTCTTCTTTTTCATCTTCCTCTTTTTTCTCTTCATTACTTGCAATTTTCTTTTCATCATTTTTCTCCCTTTTTTCTTCTTCATTTGCCATCTGCTTTTCATACTCCTCCATTGCCATAATCAATATTTCATCCATCCCGTCATTTAAAACTATAATATTTAAATTTCCATAATTTACAAATTATTTACAAATTAATATAATATTTCAATTTATATTTAAATAAATGTAAATATAATATTTAATTTATATATATTAAGTTTACATCTTTTTTAAACTTACGTTCTTTAAAATCTTCATTTTCTTGATGAAATTTTTTATCCATCTTCCGTTTTCGTCCGTTTTGTTATTGACGTTTAATATTTGAATTTAGCGACTTTCAATATTGATTAATATATTTAATATGTGAATTTAGCGACTTTTGATATTGATTAATTAATTAATATATTTAATATGTGATTTTAATAACTTATTTAGTCTCTACTAAAAAAAATAAATACCGGGTCAAAAAATATTTCCCGATAGCGAATTTCGATATTTAATATGTGAATTTAACAAATTATTTAGTCTCTACTCAAACCACTTTTCAGGGCCGAGAAATTATCAAGGTAAAATCATCAAAAAAGTAAATACTTTACTAGATATTTTATTCTTTATTTTCGAAAAATAAAAAAAATTTTTTTAAATGATAGCAGCTTCCTCTATGAGGAAGCCAAAAGAAATAAATACTGATAAGTATACATCGAATAAAACAAAAGCTTCATCATAAAAGCAATGTGTAGGTTTCTACTTGCACACTTAAAAACTATGAAAAAGCAATGTACAAGTTTCCACTTGAACACTTTAAAATTATGAGGAAGCAATGTGCAAGTTTCTACTTGCACACTTTTGGCACACAGCTTGTTTTGGTTTTCTGTTCCCCCCCCCCGCTTGTTTTAATATTTTTAATAGCATTTCATCCTGCAAAGATAAAATATAAAATTTTAATATACGAGGTAACATTGCAATAAATATTATTATAAGAAAGAGACACTTCTTAGGATACTTTACCGGAAGCGCAGACAAACTGCAACGTAGTAGCTCCTTGGATTCATCCGAAGAGAGTTTCATACGCTTTGCATATAAATTCGAATGACTTTTTAATAAAATGCGACGCGAATCTCTTTGTATAACTGATTGCGCATAACCAGCAAGAATTACTTGACAAATCCATACACCTCTGTAAATAACATCAGAACAAATTTATTTTTATTATTAACAAAATAAAAGAATTTAAATATTACTTAATATCGACGATAATAATACCTTTTGCAAATAACGCAATATTTGGGAAAATTCTGTTGGAGATGAACTATATCAGAGTGTGGACTTTTTAAATCTGTTGTTAAATTATGAATATCGTCATGGGATGGAGAGTACATGCAGTTAATTTTTTTTAACAGATTTGGTAAACTCTCTCTAGGATATTTAGGAAGGATCAAATCTGATGTACCAATGAGCATCACAGCATCTAGCTTTGTGTAAGATTTAGGTGAGCTGTTCTCAAATACTAGTCTGAGCATTTTAGTTTTGAAGTAACACGGATGTGATAAGGGTGGAGAGAATAATCTTGATGTCGGGAGTACAATTTGAGACGATCCATTCCACAACTGAAACCACTGTTTATTAGGATCTTGAGCCTAAATTTGAATCACGTTTCCAGGATTGCATACTTCGTATATAGAGACTCTGATTGGATATACAGCTTCATAAAATTCGACATCTTTAAAATCGAAAATATAATTATACTCTCTTTTTAACATGCAAACATATATCTTCTTTAACAATATCTTATTTATCAATTCAAATATTACCAATATAATTATTTTCGATCGTCGCCTCATACCATCGTACAAAATCAAGCCGTCTCATGAGCTCTGTGTTTTGCCATGGAGATACTGAGATTTCGACATCATTATTCCTCTGTATTAAAAAGTAAAAAAGTATTAAATACGAAAAACTCTTGTAAGTTTAGATTTACTTTCCACGGGACAACATAATACCGGAAAATGCACATCCCTGCTAAAAATGTTCGATTGAAACCGATTGAAAAAAGTTTAATTCATATGAATCCGGTTTCTTAATCCGGAATTCACGGATTCATAACGATTAAACCGATTAAAAACGATTGAAACGGATTCGTATTCAAGGATGTAATTTCAATCGGATTCTATCGATTTGAATTGTTATGATTTTATAACGATTACACTGATTGAAAACGATTGGAACGGATTGGTATTCAAAGATGTAATTTTAATCGGTTCCTATCGGTTAAAATCGTTATGATAAAAAAAATTATTTATTTTGAAATTTTATTACTATTTTTTAACTAAATTTGTTTCTTAAGATGCAGTCTCTATGATTATAAATATTTTCTCGTATTTGAAAAACACACTTACCTTGGTGGGATTCGAACTCGGGACCTCTGCATCGTGAGCCAACTGCCTTACGTGGTAGACTACTTCTTAATTTGATGTAAGCGTTATATATAGTCTACATATATCACAACCAACGCAAATATATAATTTTTCAAAAATCATCTTAAGAAACAAATTCAGTTTAAAAAGAGTAATAAATTGAATTGGATATTGAATAGATATAATATTTCTTAATGTCGGGTGAATGTCAGAAACCAGTGCTGGATCATTATGAAATTTCGTGTTCGTAAATATATTCATAAATAATCGGGGCCTTATGTTATGTAAGGCCATCTCTAACAAATTTCTACACGGGAACAACTGAACACGCGGGAAGCGGGAAGAGGGAAGGCGATTTCACTTCAAGTTGGAGTGAAGTTTGGAGTGACAACTTCACTTTAACGACTTTACTTTAAAAATCAGAGTGAAACTCTACTCTTTTTATCTTAGAGTGAATAAATTTACTCTATTGGAGCGAATATTCACTCTTTTTGAGTGAACTGGTCAGTAACTCCATGATTAGAGTGAAAATTTGACTCCAAAAAAGTTAGAGAGAAACCGATTGAAACGGATTAGTATTCAACAATGTAATTTCAATCGGTTCTTATCGGTTTGAATTGTTATGATTTCATAACGATTATACCGATTGGAAACGATTGAAATAGATTTGTACTCAAGGATGTAATTTCACTCGTTTTCTATCGGATTGAATCAGTCTTAGTTAATCGTTTAAATTGTTATGATTTCGTGAACTCCGTAATCACGAAATTATAATGATTTAAACGGATTGACTGACCGATTCAAACTGATAGAATCCGTGAATTCCGGATATATAAACAGGTTTATTTACTACTTTATTATAATTCCATTTTTTGTACTACAAATTTATTACAATGTGCAGTATTTATTTAACCCTTCGAGAAAACACCTTTTTTTTATTCACGGAGAACACTCTGGGTCAATCTGACCCTACACACACACACACTTTGATCGTCCACCATTTTAAATTGACGAGTGCGATTAGCTTGGAAAAATTCCCAGATGTACTTGGAACATTGTTAAATCGATTGATATTATGGCGGTTTGCTAATATTAATGCGAGCTGACGATGTTTGTTGGATATATTTGGGGGGCCCTGAGAAGGGCCGTTTGTATAATGTGGTCCTGATAAGAGCCGGTTAGTTGTGTCTTAGAGAGGGAGCCGCTCGCTCCAGATAAGGCACGGCTTGGCACGAGTCCGGTGGAGTGGTTGACGCGTTCCCCACGTTCCAGTTCTCTTCCACGCCGGTGGTGTCCCGGGAGGTGTAAGCGACCCCAGGTGGTCGGAGTCGAAGTCCTCCGTCTGCGTTGCCTGGGTGCCGCTAGCGGTTCGGAGGTACGCCTGTGTCTCCTTGTCGGCGGTCGGGGTCTCCCAATCGCCGTCCGTCTGGACCTCAGCACCACTCGTCGGAGGCTGTACCTGAAGGCCTCTGTGGACCCGAGACGGCGGCAAGGTCTGGGTGCCTTGGTGGCGAGGGTCCTCCGGAGATCGTGGCAACGGTGATAGGAGCGGCGGGACCGTGTACCTCGGAGACGTGTAGCGGCGGAGGCGTATATCCCACGTGGTCAGGTGGTCTCGTGGTGGTCGTGTGAGCGGCCACGGCGGTGATTCTAGCCGAATCAATTTCCACGCGACAAGTGGCTGTTTCTGCGGCTGCACGGGCTGATGTGTCGGCAGCGATGAGCGGGAAGTTGGCGGCTTAGTGTAGCTCTTCTTGCGCAGCGTTATCAAAAAGACTTCCTTCTCGTGGCTGATACCGTGGTATAGCTGTGCGAAGATAGTCGAAGGTATCGTCGCTGCCGGTCCTTATATACCCTGCTCGCCGAATCTTGCTTACGAGAAAGGGCAGCCGCCTAGCGGAGCGTACTTATTATCGTCTTCGATGACATGCTGATTGCATGTGCTCGTTGCGCGCGGTCGTTCGCCGTGCCGTTGGTGCTTTTGTCGGACGGAGCGTGTAGAACGGGCTGCCGTTTGACAGGCGCGTGTGTTAACATGTGGAACGGTTTGCCGTTCCGCAGGGACGTGCTTGTGTTGTGGCGGTTGCGCCGCCGGACTCGGGGCGCTCGCAGCCGCCACAAATATAAATAAAAAGTGTTATTGGAATGATTTACATATTTCAAAAAATTCAAAAAAAAAATTTTGAAAAATTTTTTTTTTAACTTTTTTAAAATATGTAAATAATTCCGGCACTCTTTATTTATATCAATTGATTTAACAATGTTCCAAGTACATCTGGGAATTTTTTCAAGCTGATCGCACTCGTCAATTTAAAATGGTGGACAATCAAAGTGTGTGTGTAGAGTCAGATTGACCCAATGTGTTCTTTTAAAAAAAAAAGTTTTTTACGAAAAAAATTTATTTTTTTATGTTTAATATTTTTGGCTAAAATGTTTCCTGGCAAAAAAAAGAAAAAAAGGTCAAATTGACCCTGTGTGTTCTCGAAAGGTTAAATAAAAGCATTTTACAACTTTGCAAATATAGAACTCATGATTTTACCAAAAGGAAATCCTGTAGTAAGAACTCTATTACGTAAAAATTATGTGTTATATACAATTTTAATGATTAAAGCGGATTTAATCCGATTCACATAGCTACTTTCCCCAATTTAAATGGATTAAGCGCAGATACGATTAAAACCGATTGAGTAGAATTCAGATGAATCCGGAAATATCGCATTAAATCCGATTCCAGTGTTGTATTAAAATTTCACGATTGATGCGGATTCAATACGATTCATGTGGTCATTTTATTTACCCGATTAAAATGGATTAGGATTAACACGATTGAAACCGATTCAGTCGGATTCAGATAAATCCGGAAATATCGCATTAAATCCGATTTCGGTGTTGTATTAAAATTTTACGATTGATGCGGATTTAATACGATTCATGTAGTTACTTTATTCACCTGATTAAAATGAATTGGCATTAATACGATTGAAACCGATTCAGATAAATCCGGAAATATCTCATTAAATCCGATTTCGGTGTTGTATTAAAATTTTACGATTGATGCGGATTCAACACGATTCATGTGCTTACTTTATTCACCCAATTAAAATGGATGTGCATTAATACGATTGAAATTGATAACGACGGATTCAGATCAATCCGGAAATGCCGAATTAAAAACGATTCTGATTAATTTGTTATTAGAACCGATTCACTTCCAATCGGGCATCCGATTAACCGGATTGAAAACGCATTCATTCCGATTCAATTTCACCAAAATTAATATGGAACCAATCGGATTTAATCGGTCATTTTCAGCAGGGATACCAACATATGTCCAAGGAAAAATGGTAAATGAAATAGTTCTCCATAGTTTGGAAATTTGGGTGACCCAATTATGTTAGAAGAAGTATGAAATATGCTAATATTTTGGTGGTTCTTGGCAACAGATCTTTTCTTCACAAATTGATAGATGTCAACACTATCCTCTTCTCCTACCGATACTTTGCCGATATAGGGATATCGATTACAACTCTCGCAATAAAAGGATTGATAATGGGATGTCATACTTTCTCTCTGAAAGAAGACAAAAAATATAGAGAGTAATAATCCTTAATTTTTTAACATGCTAAAATGCATTATAATATTATATACTTATAATTATAGCGTAAAGATTATATAATTTAAGTTTATCTTGCTTCCATTTACATTGCTGGTGCTGACATTATTGTTTGCATGTGTACGTATTGTAAACTATAGATTTTTAGTACTGGCAGTGAATATAGGAATGCAAGTCTTGTAGAAAAAGAGTTCAATTAACAAAACAAAGCTTGTTCTACAGAGAATAATATATAAGGTATCTCTATTTTTAAAAGCATTAATTTTCGCTAAAACTACTTTTTTAACTTTCCTGTTAACAAATTGTACTTCTATTATAGACTATTATGTACATACATAAAATTTAACCCTCGGTTGTCACATGCACCTCTTTTTTCGAACACGTTTGTCACACGGTGTCAATTTAACCCTAACCAATTTTCAAGCAACTGCTGTTCAAAAACTAACAATTTAAATGGATCGCAAAAAATTCTAGAATTGAGTTTAAACATTTTAGAATGTATTCTCATTATAAAAAATTAACTTTTTAAGTGGCATGTTAAAAAAAATCTTTAAAAAATCATAACTTTCATTTTTCAATGTTTTTTGCTCAAAATTTTGCATAGTACTCTTAAGATACGTTACTTTAATAAAAAAATTAATAATCTGGGTCACTTTGACCGTGTGACAACCGAGGATTAAAATATATCAGTTGAACTCACAAATACCTTAGTGTTACGATGCTCTTATATATGTCTACGATTAATCTGACCAAAACCAATGATCGATTAGATATAATTAAATATTTTAAAGGAAAAACAGTTTCTTAACATTTCTTTTAATAGAGAAATGTTTTTTGTAAACCTGAGATATATTGCGAGCTACGTGATGATAGAAAAACATGGAGCACGTGTATGCAGCATACAGCAAAACATACAGCATACACGCATGCATGAGCACTAAAGAAAAATAAATTGCTCATGTTCGCTATACTTTTTAACTCATCAAATATAACATTAAGTCGAACACAGTGAATAAAGAGAATTACCGGAAATTTAACTCGGAACTGAATCAAAAAATTATTCAGAAAAACTAATTTCTATCTATTTTTATACTACTTACTGTTTATCAGCAAAGCATCAGGGTTAATTTCTTCCGTATAAAATGAAAAAAATTAAAAAAGAGAAGAAATGTGAAAATATGCGGTTAGTGTATGCGGTATAACTTCTGTGTGAGTCCACATCTATATTATATACAAGACTGCCAACTCCTACGAAATACATGGATCTGAAAAGTTATATATCCAATCCCAAATCCAAATTCAGGTAAATTACTGGAAAGGAAAGACTCTAGCTAGATGGTGGGGATATGGAAGGACGCAAGCAGATAGGTACATACATACAGTTGGGGAAAAAGGTTGTCTAGTTGAGTTTCGGAACGCATCCCATTTATATTTAATATTCAGCTACCTGTCAGCAATTACCAATTTATTGAATTTCATCAATTTCAAATTAAACTTTTGGGATTGTATAGCCAGAAATCCTTAAAATAACAAATATGTAATCTAAAGCTACGGTATATGAGTCGGAAAGTCTAACACATAAATTATAGTAGAAAAAATTATTTACCTTAATAGTCAAATTACGTTTACGCGAGCGATACTTTTGTGGTAACTTACGATAATTCATTCGCGTAAACGGGATGTTCCTTCGCGTAAACGGGATTTTGTAGTAACTTACGATAATTTATTCCGCGTAAACGAGTGATATATCGTAAGTTACTACAGAAGTAACGCTCGCGTAAACGTAGTATATGTCAAAAATAGACAGACTATAGGAAGATGACTTGCGTTAAAGGTAATGTGATGAAATCGAAAATCGAGAATGAAAATCGATGTGTCTGACATGAGTCAAATCAATAAACATAATGTGAGTCTAAACAATAGACAAAGTTGAACCCTGTAACGATGCAGCCCTCAGATGCATCGAACTCCCGGCCACCACCAGCCGGATGTCGCCCGACCGACCATCTGTCGGGCGAAGACAGGGCGCGGTGCGTCGCTCATAATAAGATCGTGGGTGCGTTCGGTTTGGACGCTCACGCGCTGTAAGCGCTTATGAGCGTTACTTATGTCGTTCGCTTTAGAGTTGTAAGCGCTTACGGATCGACTAATGACGTCATTGTGACGTCATAACTTCTGCTGACAAACGCTTATTTCTGCAAGGTAGGGCAGTCGGGCAGTGTGAGCGTGATCAAGCGTAAGCGCTTACGTTCATTTCGGAACGCATTGTTAGCGGATTGCATATCAACAAATATGTCGTCGAATCGAATTATAGACGGAAAATTGTAAGAAAATTTCAATTTCCATCATTTAACGCAGTGGCTTTTCCTACATTGAATTTCTCACAAATGGATCTGTACATAATTTAAATATTAAGCAAGGAAAAATTATATGCATACACAAAAATAAATTAAAAATTGAATAAACGAAATATTAGGTTCTCCTGAATAAATCAAATAAAGGAAAGTGAAAGAGGCAATCAGAGCCACGCGCGGTAATTAATGCGCAATCAAAATAAGTCAATAATAAAATATATTAGTTAATACAAATTCGGACGTTTCGACACTTTTTTTGTGTCATCTTCAGCGTAAAAATGAAAATAATATATGAAAATTTTAAACGATAAATTACAGTCAATCACGATAAAATGATAAAATGATTCTTTTCTTCGTCAGTGAAAAATTAACAAAAGTTATATATTTTGACCAAACTGACTTTAATATCGAAGATTCTAACATTAACTCGACGTTTCGACACTGGTTTTGTGTCCTTTTGCCATAATTCCTAAGGATAAAATTATGGATGTCCTTGAGGTTTTTAATAATTAACTATCACCCCCGCCTATAAAATTTACATGAAATGGAGGTTAATGGGGCCATCCCCTTCCTAGATACTCTCATCATCAGAAACGGCAACAGATTTTTGACTAATTGGCACAGGAAACTCACGTTCTCGGGCCGATACGTATAAATTACTTCTCCAATCGTCCACTGAAATACAAAAAAAATAATACAATCACAGGCCTAGTTGATCACGCAATTTTACTTTCTGATAAACAATTCCACAGTTCCAATACTTATTAAAATTGTAAAGGACATCCTTAAGAATAATTGCTTCCCTGAAGAGCTATTTGATAAGCAAATTAACAAGAGATTAAAAGAATTAAATCATCGCAATGACATCACCGACTATAATAATGTAAGCAATACTTTCGACGCCCGAAGATACATTGCGCTTCCTTACATTAAAGGTTTGAGTGAGAATATTCGCCACACTGTAAACTGATGTGGCTTGTATGTTCTTTCCACGATTCCCAAAAAGCTAGATTCAATTATAAAACGTGGCAAAGACAAACTCGAAAATATGAAGGAAACAGGTGTTGTTTACAAAATTGAATGTAATGACTGTAACGTTTCCTATTGTTTGCACAAGCACGCGCACGAGCCTGATCTCGAGAATTTGTTTGAGGAAGAAACAAATAAAATGAAACCGTTTATTGAGAGAGAAATTGTGTGACGTTATTTATGTAAATAAGAAAACTTAGATCGGGCAGAACTATACAAAGAACACCAACATTTGTTGCTAGGAGAAGGGAAACTGCCCTAAAACCTTCCCAGTATTTGTGAACAAAATTAGGTTTTTGAACGTAATTTTTTTTTTATATATTTAAAAAGTTTATATGCATATGTTTCATAGAAAAAAAAGTTTTTCTTTTTTTTCGTAATATTAACGGAGATATAGGTTTTATAAAATATTACTTCAAACTCATAGCCGATGACGCGCCGATCACGCCCGAAGTTACCCGAGCGGTTTGTGACGTCACAATATGTTATATGCCGTATACGATATCTATTGAGATTTCGATCTTTTAATAGAAATGGCAATAATTAAAACGTATAGGACGTGCTTTGTCTCTCTCTCTGGTAGTACAATCAAAAAGTACACCAAATAAAGTGTTCGCGACAGTGCCACAAGACGTGAAACTTTGTCAAAAGTGGTTTAATGTTCGGAGAGACAACCTCAAAAACAGCAAATCGAACTCCTTTTGCTGTGAAGACTATGCTCCGAAACTTATGTTCAGGACATAAGGCCCTTGCACAATGCCAGGCAACAGGCAATAGGAACAAGAAATAGAAATCAGAAATCATGTATAAGTGCAGAATAAACAGTTACACAGGCAATAGATATAGAGTTTCCGTCACGTTGAAAATTCTGTGCTTGCCTGTTGCCAATCAATCATATAGATAGCATTCGAGTTTTTTAGGTTGTAATTAACGTATTTTTGGTTATTTCCTGTTCCTATTGCCTGTTGCCTGACACTGTGCAAAAGTCTATACTCGACGTTTCACAATGCAGAGATCTCCTTCACGTCTTAGTTGGACATAACCTACAGCTGCATCTCCGTAGCTCACACGACAGTTCCTTTAAATAATTTATTGTTATAAAAATCTCGTCGTAATGTTATTTGTTAATGATCAGTTACACATTAAAATGTAATTAATATTTTAACCGAATAAGTAACATTAACTTTGCCAGTCAATAATTAACACAATTGAGAATTTTTTTGACTATACTGGCAATGATTATAATCGTGGTAACGATTATAATCATTATGACAAATTATCACCGAGTTTCGACCAAAGATTCTGGTCATTCTAAAGTTGATCTAATTTTAGATGCTTATAACGTCTAAAATTACATCAATTTTAGAATGACCAGAATCCTTGGTCGATACTCGGTGACGATTTGTCATGACGATTATAATCGTTACCACGATAATCATTGCCAGTATAATCAATTAAGGTAGTTCGATGATGAACGACTTTTGCCAAAAGTGATAGGTTTTATTTTTTATATCGAAAGAAGGAACTCTCCTGAATCGATTAAGCCCAGAAAGAAGATAATTCACCGTCCCGTTCGCAAGATATTTAATTTCAAAATTAGGTGATTTTAACATTGGTCAAGAGATATTTTCCTATAAATAACACGAGTTTGCGAAAAATCTTTTGCCAAAAATGTCCGAACAATATATATCGATAGAAAGAAGACACTGTGAGGAAGCTTATAGTTGAAGGTGAACACGATCCACCGTACAGTTTTTTTTAAATTAATAATTAAAGTTTGATTTCCGGTGCTCAAGCGCTGATTTTTACAACTCGAGCGTGACGACGTGGCAACGCCGCACGCTGGGATCGTCGGCGTAAGGTTAGGTGCACGTTAGGTATGAGTGAGCGCAAAGACAAACAAGTGTACCAACCGCACGAACGGTTTGGCGTTGCCATGTCGCTGCCTTCATCTCGTACATGAGGGCAGCGAGGAAAATTGTTTATGTAAAAAATTACATGCACCTTGTGGCGAAATTACTGTACTTCAGTAAATCGCCATAATAACGCAATAATTCAATCAAAATAATCTTCGAAGTAGAGCACTCAAGAGTTGGCACAAGTTGAAAATTATAGTCAAGCGACGCATTAACACACTTCATTTTAATCTATTTCAGACAAAATATTATTCTACAACGTAAAAATTACTTACTAATGGTCTTTTTACGTCGTTACGAAGCTTTGCAATGCATTATCCTATTTTTTTATGATCATATAAATGATTTGATAAAAAAATCATAAACATTGTTGTGACTTCGGCCCTTCATCATCGAACTACCTTAAATTCTCAATTGTGGTAATTATTTTACTTATAATAAAGCTTTGGCACAACGTATTCTGGAGCATTGAAACGATTGTCATCTCTGAGAAACTCTAGCATCGTAAATATGTCAAAATTTGTGGCAAATTATTACTATTTGGTTTCACGAAGCCTTTTTCACACATTATTCCGTCGAAATTCGGTTAAATGATCAAATTTATTAATAATTTTAAGTCGTTTCGGAGAGCTGTAATTCTATAAACACATCGTATCCAGTCTTCGTGGCGTGACCATATAACATCGTGACGTCACGAGCCCGTACGCCAATCGCGTGGCGTTTTATGATCACGTGACAAAACTTGAATTTTTACGTCGATAAAATTATTAATAATAATTTACCGGTTTACACAAAAAAAATTTTCATTTTTGTGTTTTGGTGTTATTAATACACGTTTACATAAAAAAAAAATATGTAATTTTTTTTCAACAACCCAATTATACATGTGTAATAGAAAAGTACAATATGAATAAAATAAATGTATCAAATATACAAAAGACAATGAAATAGTTATTATAAAACAGTCCTTTCTTTTAAATTATAAAAAATATATTTTTTGATTCTTTGAATATATAATTATGTATCATGAGATAATGTTATTTATAAAAAAAATTGAACGTAGTATGTAAGCATATAATATATCTTGAAGTAATCAGGCTCAGAATTGTCTATTATTTAGAAAAGAAAGGATCGTTTAGAACATCGACAAAACTCAAATTAAACACCTGAATATCAGTGTAGATATAATTCAAACAATCAGGGAAATAATGCATCAATCGTTTAGTGAAATCATAAATAATGGTTATCGGCCTTGTGAATAATATTCTTCTGAATTAGAATTTTTAACTGAGTATTACGGAACTTGCGTATCAAATCACGGCAATGAATATATTACAACATAAGCAATTACTAAGACACGAGTGATAATACGACAAGAGCAATAAGTTTCAACTGAGTTTACTGAATTACAGTGTAGTAGGCCGTCAATTTTGGATTGACACATTAAATCGGCATAACACTTCCTCGACATTAGATAATTAAGAATTCGTAAAATAATCAAAGTAATAATACAAAGGAATTGAGTAAGATATTTTATCGTAACGCAAGCAAACGGTAATTATTCAATATTCTCACGACGCATGAAAACGATTATCAGATATTCTCGCAAGTAACTTATTCTGATTTAGTAATGATTGTAACGAATATATGTATGGTAATTAAAGTGAACACAAAATTACGGAAATAATATTAAATACAAAAGTACAGTGATGATATTAAATAATCGGGGATCTCTTTGTACAGTATTAGACGGGATCTAATATTAAAGAATCGGGAATTCCTTGTAATATGTTAGACGGGATCTAACTGTCTCTCTCTCTCTCTCGTGCAAAATAAAGGCGGTACCTTATATTTGAATCTTTAACATTACGGTAATTGTTGAAATGATCAAACTAAGAGCCGGTTTCTGGAATGTTTATCAATGGCTTTCGTCTCATGTCAGCAAGGCTGTCCTAAAAGTTCCACAATGGCTGATCTCCTCGTGCCAGTAAGAATAACAGGAACGTGGCACAATGACTGCTTTCTGCGACGACTGTTGTTTCCTTTCGTGATGATACTTATTTGTCCAGAACTGATATTCTTTAATTCTCACGATATTCAACAATAATGTTAAAACGATTTACAACTGGCTCGAATACAGAAACTAATATCCGAAACGATATAAAGTCGTAACGACGACTCGAATTCTCAAGGCGCAAAGGGATGACGCAATTTTTATTAATTCACGCTCGACTCAATACGTGTTCTCGGATCGGCGATCGTACGACGAATGACGAATGCTCGCTCGCCGGGCTGCACGCCCCACCAGACTTGCTCACGCACACGCGGCAACCTCGTGCAACCCGGCGGCAACCCGGCCGTATCACACCTGAGACGCGCGCTACGCGAAGGAACTATTTTCTATACATGGCTGCATCAACACAATATCTCTCTCTTTCTTTTTGCTTCAACTTCAAACACCTACATTGGACAAACTTTAAGACATACACTTTACATTTGGAGACTCGTGTTAAGGAGCATCTAAGCGACATCAAAAAAGATGTGAATAAGCACTACGTTGTTAGCAAGCACCGACTTACACACGGGCATAATTTCAAATGGTCCGATACAGAGATTATGCATAGAGAAAGAAATGTGAGGAAAAGGGAGATTGCAGAGATGTTTCCTATTTTTCCACTTTTAAAAAAGGCGTGTTAACTGAGTGAATTGCGTTTGTATCGAAATTATTGTTGCCTCTTTTCCGCGATGCTGATTGCTTCTCTCGCTGCGCTTACTTCATTTGCAGCTGTCATCGTATATTTTAACAGTTGTGTGTATCAAGAAGTTAATAGTGTAATAGTAATAGCATAATGTTAAAGCTAAATGGCGCGCGCGAGGCGCGCGCGTCTGTAATGTCTAGTCCACTTTTAAAAAAGGCGTGTTAACTGAGTGAATTGCGTTTGTATCGAAATTATTGTTGCCTCTTTTCCGCGATGCCGATTGGTTCTCTTGCTGCGCTTACTTCATTTGCAGCTGTCATTGTATATTTTGACAGTTGTGTGTATCAAGGGTTAATAGTGTAATAGTAATAGCATAATGTTAAAGCTAAATGGCGCGCGCGAAGCGCGCGCGTCTGTAATGTCTAGTCCACTTTTAAAAAAGGCGTGTTAACTGTGTGAATTGCGTTTGTATCGAAATTATTGTTGCCTCTTTTCCGCGATGCCGATTGGTTCTCTCGCTGCGCTTACTTCATTTGCAGCTGTCATCGTATATTTTGACAGTTGTGTGTATCAAGAAGTTAATAGTGTAATAGTAATAGCATAATGTTAAAGCTAAATGGCGCGCGCGAAGCGCGCGCGTCTGTAATGTCTAGTCCACTTTTAAAAAAGGCGTGTTAACTGAGTGAATTGCGTTTGTGTCGAAATTATTGTTGCCTCTTTTCCGCGATGCCGATTGGTTCTCTCGCTGCGCTTACTTCATTTGCAGCTGTCATCGTATATTTTGACAGTTGTGTATATCAAGAAGTTAATAGTGTAATAGTAATAGCATAATGTTAAAGCTAAATGGCGCGCGCGAAGCGCGCGCGTCTGTAATGTCTAGTCCTATATGAAAAAATCCATGTAGACGCGAGAAGTTGGCCCGTGGTCGAGTAGTATTGTTGCCGCTTTTCCGCGTGCGTGATTGGCCGATGCGTGCGTGCGGTCGATATGATGCGGCGATCGAGATCGCGCTGCGAGTTTCGCGTGCGTGTATGTATGTACATATGTGTATGTGACGTGTGATGTGACAGCTGGCATCGGTTGCGCGAGGTTAATGGGATTATTTATATAATAAATATATATAATATATATATTTTTTGAATGAAAAATTGATACATCGTTTTTCTCGATTCTGATCAGCTTTTTTTAAGGCATATGTTAATAAATAAATATATATAAATTATATTTTACATATTAATATCTTTTAACGTTGTAACGATGCGCCCCTAAAGTCAAGGCATCGTTCCCGGCTACCACCCGCCGGATACCGCCCGACCGATCATCCGTCGGGCGAGGACAGGGCGCGGTGCGCCCACCATTTTTTAAGCTATCGAAACGCACCGTGTGCGCGGGAAATCCGCCGCACCGGGGCCTTCCCGCATGACGCCAACGAGCGTCGACGGGGGCCGATCCCCGCCGAAGCGAGCGCACAAGATCGCGCCGCTCCCACCACCGCGGCGCGCAACTCGCCTGACGATCGGCCTCCCTCCTGCCGAGCCCGCCGCGCCGAGCGATATATAAAGCCCGGTCTACATAGGCCGCAGTTCGCAAAACGCAAGACACACGCACAGTCTACATGTTAATCTAACCTCTATACACAGAGACGTTAGATTGACATGTAGACTGTGCGTGTGTCTTGCGTTTTGCGAACTGCGGCCTATGTAGACCGGGCTTAAGACGGCGCGCTCGACGAGACGGGACTTCGCATCCTATCCTAGGGCAACACGTAAAACGAGGTCCAGAGTGTGGGTCTCTACTGAGGGTTCTCAGAGTGTCTCCGAACTCCACCGTACTCCCGACGGCTAGAGCACCGCGAGGTCAAGCGTGCTCGTCCTCGTAGCGAGGGTTCTCACAACCGTAGCCCCGGGGCTCCGCAATCCTCCGTTGCACCTTCCGAAGGCATCCGCCCTACCGATTGTAAGATACCGCGTAGCGTTGTCTTCTAGAGTCTAGACAACCCGCGTCCGTTGCACCTCCCGAGGGCATCCGCCCTACCGATTGTAAATATCCCGCGTTGCGTTATTTCCTCTGTAAACCCCGCGTTCGTTAAAACTCCGACTGCACATGCACTGCCGCTTGTAGAAATACCGCGTTGCGTTATTTTCTCCGTAAACCGCGCGTTCGTTAAAACCCCGAGTGCACATGCACTGCCGCTTGTAAATATACCGCGTTGCGTTATTTTCTCTGTAAACCCCCCGTTCGTTCTACCACCCGAGTGCATATGCACTACCGATTGTAACATACCGCGTGTCACTACGATCTATGTGTAATCCCGAGCCTTGAGCTAAATAAAGTAATTAATTCGTGTGCTATAAATTGATTATTGTCTCTGGGCCTGTCATCGAACTCCCGATCCAGCCAGCTAGCCCGCGTTCGATAAAGTCAGGCCGTTACATAATACAAGCGACAATATAATTTTTATAATTACTTCTCTATATATCTTAAATGTGCATGAATTTTCTTCTAACGACATTTGTAATGTCATCAACTTTTCACGCTTGTTGAATATTTGTACCATGAGCACCAATAGCTAATCCCATCAGATCTTCTTGAATATTTTAAATTCATCGGTATATCTAAAATAAGACAAATTTTACATAATGCAAAAAACAGTAATTATTACTTACATCTGCTTATACATAATATACGATATATACATATAATATCTCGAGGGACATATTAAATATCGTAGGTGAGTAAAAGATTAAGCCTAGATAGAAGCATCAGGCTTTGCTTGCTTGTCAATATTACACCAAAAAATAAAGTCCAAAAATTTTTTGGATTTATTATTTTTTTATACTGTACTTACAAATATATTTAATAATTATAAAGGTACGAAATAATGCTAAATAAAATTACTACGAAAAAATAAAATTGTATAAGAAAAAAATGCAGAAAAGAATCGCAGAAAAGAAAATGAAATAAATCTGATCTCGTTCCATAGTAATCCGTATAGCTTTTAAGAATATTTAAACTATTAGTTTTTTAACTTAAATTTTCCATTAATTAATATTTTTTCTAACGTCTTTCCTCGCACATATTTCTTGTTACAAATTGTCATTAAATGTATGAGTAACGATAGAAAGTCATAATTTATAAAAATTAACACAAAGCTATAACCATCAATTAATTTTTAATCTGATAAATAATTGTTCCAGACCGCGCTACACACCGGAGTTGGCGCCCAACAGCAGCTATTGGAACCCAGAATGGCGCAATTAGAGACCTTAGAAGCTAAGGTAATGAAAAATCCTTAAATCTTGTAATTTTCCAAAAAATTGGAAATGTTTCTCGCAAAACTATTACCGCGGAGATTCCGATTGTATCCTAAAGTGAAATGGCGCGCGAGAACTCGTGCGATAAGAAGTCATCCCGCGTCAGTCCATAGCACTTCTCCTGGTCCTCGGTATCCTTTTTGCTTTTCTTCCCCCTCCCCCTGCCTGCCGGCGATGCTGACCGTCCTGTGGGAGCTGTTTTTAGTGGTACCATCGGAAAAAACCAAAGGCGATGTTTCGCGGTTATTGGCGAGTCGGTATTATAGCCCGCTGGTTTCTTAAGCCTGTCCGGCCAATGATTTATATGCAGATCCATGAACCGAACCCCGTTTGATACGGAGATCCTCGGACCCAAACTCGGGACCGGTTGGGGAGGTGGCGAAGGGGAACCAGAGACCCCTGCTCGCATCGGTACCATTAAAAGTTCCCCGGCACGAACGTCCAGTGGCGCAGCATCCGCAAAAACCGCTCGAGTTTTTGCCCGAGATGCGACAAGAACGTTAGATCGAGCGTGCAGCGCTCGCGAACTAATTTTTCGACATAACGACGCTTTTATATATTTTTTTTCTCTTCTTTATTCTGAACATCATTTAAGTCGTCGGATTCCTCGCGCCTGATTGCAGGGAAGGGTAGGCTGAAATTGAAAATTATGCGGGCCGCGACGCGCTATTATCTGCTTCACTTGTTTTTTCATAAACTACGAAACGGCAGCGCTTTGCTTCTGCAAAATGCAGGAAGCTTTCTTTATTAGCTCCGATAATACCGCGGTCGCGAAAGTAAAAGTGAGGCGTGCAAAAACTTGCTTATACACGTAAGGCGGGACAAACGTGGGGTTAATCAAGGGAAGATGTAAGTCAGGAAAATACCGTTTTGCGAAATTATTTAAAACCGTAAATATACGGACTCTCTCTCTATCTCCCTTCTAATAATTCCGATACATTGGAACGCATTTGGCTTTATCAAGATCTGTGTTAATATAAACTATGATTTAATTAAGGAGTTACATACCTTTGACAGGCCTTAACTAGGTCAACATTTTTCGAAACGAATTTTTATTGTGGGTAAAATTATGTCTTATTAGAAAATGAAAATACATATCTTGTAGAGTAATCTTGTAAGAATATTTCTCGAAATTTTCAATAAAAAATATTAAAAATTGAGATTGGCAGCTATTTTCCTGAAAGTGTTTTGAAAATTGGTACCAGAAATATCTCAGAGACTAGTGAACCAACAAATTAATAAACGGCGATACGAGTCAGGCGCGGTACGCGGTGCGCAAGTAAAGAAATTAATAGTTACAGAAGTAACGAATTACAATGTATATAATATACATATATACCTATATTCCAACTTAATAAACTGCGCGCCGATTATTTGTCGGACTTGAAACACAGCTATCGTTAGAACATTAATACCCTTCTCTCCCCGGAATTAAATCGACGATTTAATTATTTTTAAAAAACTGTAAAGAATTTATTACGAAAAATATTACCTCAGCCAGGATTCGAACCTGAAACCTCCCTCATTCTGTGAAAGGCGTCAATTGGACTACCAAGGCATGTGGTAATATTTATCGCAATAACCGGTTGTTCGAAATCGCGAATGATCGAGATCACGAATGCTATATTCTTATTCTCATTTAGACGACTGTGTCATGAGTCACAGCGGATCGCCCCTTGTTTGTTTCGCGCTCACGTTACAAGAATTATTCTCCGTGCGAAGCCGAGTCACTCTCTGGCACAGTAGTCCTTTCGACGATCAATAATTACGAGGACAATGGCTATGTGCATCTTCGATATTCACTTCGAGAAGCTTCTATTCCATGACAGTTTGACCTTAGCTAAGCATTCGTCATCCCTGGCGCGTTCTTTGTCTCAGGCGGGTATAAAAACCCATAGAACTTACGGCGCGCCGGTCAGTCGTCACTCGTCAATAATAGTGTGTCAGTAGGTTAAGATCTGTCGTCAATCGATATATTGTGATGGTCAGTTCTTATTCACGCGCGAGTTATCCAACGCTACAAGCGAGAAAGTGTTGATAGAGAATTCACTTAAAGACGCCCGCGTTTCCGAGTTCACTTAAATTCAAATACATTTATAAATTATGTCATTCTTTAATTTCGGTTGATAAATAAACTGTTGTGTTATCTCAAGCTTCTGGTGTTAGTGGTCTCTCACGCACAATCCCTCCTTACTCACACGCGCGCGTACACCGGTTAATAATAGTTACAAACGCATTGTTTTTAGCCTGCGTAAATTCAAATATGTCGTAAACCAATTTGCATGAAATTTTTTATAGCTACTTTCAATACAATAATCTAATCCTTCACGTAAGATTTTTTGCTATTTATGGCTTAGTTTTTTTATAAATAAGAGAATGACCAATTTTTAGGTCAAAAATCGCATTTTTTGCTACGAATTGCTGCCATTTGTTGAAAAATCAATATTTTCGAAATCGGCTATGACAAAAACTAGAGGTATTTCTGGTACCGCGAACGCCGTTTTTACAAACACCATTCGGGGAAACAACTGCCAGGACCTCAAGTTTTGATATTTTTTTATTGAAATTTTCAGAAGATATTCTCAAAAGACTACTCTACAAGACATGTATTTTTATTTTTTAATAAAACATAATTGAAATATTTACAATAAAAATTCATTAATTTCAACCTAGTTTTAGGCCTGTCAAAGGTGCATAACCCCTTAAGCTGTTTTTTTCTAAAGTGCTCTCTAATATTTGAGATATTAGATTTATCTTGTGCATATGTTCTTCTTCCTCACTTTCGTCGTAAATCACCGCATCTGTAAATATCTGTGTTATCCTACGCGCGATAAATCAGAATTTCTCGCCGACGAGCAAATATTTGACAAAAAAAATCGGTGCGGCTAATTTATCCAATTGTACAAGACCGCCACGGAACACGAGGGGAATTATCGATTACATTTTCACTTAATAGCAGCGTTGCGATGACGGAGCGCCGTAGTCCACTAATAAATGGCCGCGCTACTTGTAGTTAGAGGTAGCCTTAATTACCCCACCGGAAAAGATCGTCGCAACCACACCCCGATCGCCGCCGAGCGATGTTGAGGTACAAGTTGAAATAATACCACGAGCTAATTAGCATAAGTACAATCGCTTGCCTCGTGTAATGGACTCTTAATGCGACGTTATCAATCACGACTCGTCCGTACGCGTTTTACTCCGTTATCAAAGAATGATAGTTCGTTATTTAATAAAGATACGATGCGATTCGTGGGTGATGATCTCGGATTGCCGGATTGCCGGATTGCCGGATTGCAAACGTCAATAACTATAATTCGAAACAGGTTGAACAGGCCATTTTTCAAACTTTATTTAATTATAGAAACAAATGCAAAAGTCCACAGGACGGATTTCTTTTAGACTTTCTGGAAATTTTGCCAGCATTATGAACTGTATCCAACGGAGAGATATACGCAAACGTAAAAAAGAATAAAGAGTATTTATCGTCCGCGCAATATTTACTTGTGTTTGCATATTTATCTGTTTGATTAGACATATGGTTAATATATACTTTCATAGAAAAGATCGGATTTCTGATGACAGAAAGGAGATGCAAATGCCTCGCAATGCTTAACTTCCTCGGCAAGAGGAGACTCTTCAGGAGTCGGATAGCGTATATACTCCGTGTTTTAATTTATAGCTCTGTCGCATAATACACATCGCGAGATAGCATCCGCTCTATTATTTCGATGCCTGACCACCTCTAATCTCGTTCTTTAAACCTCGTCGCGTCTTTACTTCGCTTCAACTCCGGATCGACGAATAGCGAGTCCCATTTACACCCAGCTCGCGCGTCCATCCATATCAAATAGTATTTTGATAAATGCTGCACATATCCGTCGATCATTATTAATCGTCCACGTTCGACGAGCCCTTCTTCTTGTGACGTAGACGTGGACCCGTCGACCGGGACAACCGACACGCCCTCGTACCGCCGAGGCAGCCAAACAATCCGGTTTCCTAACCAGCGTCGTTAAGTTCGCGTTCCTGGCCGTATCTCCTTGCTCATTGTATAACACAAGTTCGATATCGGACGACTTCAACTTCGGAAGTCACATTGCTCGACGGTGTGACATTGTATTGCCTTACGCATTGACGCGACTGGTTTTTCCGTCTAAATAGAGAACGCACTCTTTAAAAGTCAAAGAGCGGAATATCGCCCTCAAAACGAGTGTAACGAAAACTGAAAATTGAACCCGCGCACATATTTTCTAGTTTGTAATCGGATTCGAGTAGGACATTACTTATTCGTGTGTCTGCTGCTTAAAACGGAAAACAAATTTTTCTTGATTGAGTGCAGTCGCATTTATATAATATAAACGAATTTGAAAAGAGGAAAGCGTTTTTGAGCTCCCAACTTGTTCCATATGAAATCCACCGCGATATTTACGCTCGAGCAGATCCACACGACGCGTCGCGTTTGCTATCGCGAAGCGGACATAGCGACGTAGAGATGAGGCAAAGAGGACGCGGGTACGCCGCGTGCTGGGGGCCACGATATGAATAATGAAAAAGAACGTCGAGATTTGAAGACTCGAGGAGGTTGCGTCTACATCGGTGGAAAACATCCCTGTCCAAGAGACGAGGACGCTTTTAAAATAGTTGATCTCCGGCGGGTAGGAGAGGATCTTTTATCCATGCGCTCCCGTGCGACATGGAAATATCTTGAGAAATTCGCTCCAATTTAATTATGCCAAACAGCACGATCGTCAGGCATATTGGGGAAAGGATAATTTTTATCACGTCCGTAAAGAATTTTCACGAATAGCAACATGTCGCATGAATATGAATTAAAAGCCTTTTAAAATGAAAAATTTATTATTATATAAGCAATTTGTAATTAATATATGTAGGATATTATTTAACGTCTTGCATTAAAGTAAAAAATATATTTCATATTTATTTCAAATTATTCATTAAAAATATATTTATTAAAAATCATAATAATTTCATAATAATACTTTTACAAGACGCTAAACATTTGTTATTTTAGCAATTAATTGCAGAAATATTATATCGTCCTAATAGCGATAAGCATTTAAAATGTTTCTAATGACTCAATCAAAGTACTATACAAAAATTCAAACTACTTCAAATATTATTCAAAATGATAAATTTTTAAAAGTCTTAAAAAATCTTGAAACTTTCAAATGTCTTGAAGCTCTTAAGGAGGGTGGTTGCTCAAATCAATTTAATAAGAATTAGTTTAAATTTATAGAGGATATTCATTTATGGGAATCTGTCGTCCATGCCAAAGTTGAAGACAATAATTGTCTACATGGTTGTCGTCGAGTAATAATTATTAAAATTATATATATATATGGGGCATTCTCCGTGAAATCAGACACCCCCCCTGTCCAAAAATTGGGGTCACCTAAAAAATTCTTTTGGGGCTCATTTTACAGCTACACATATGTAGTTTTAGTTGAGCTGTGGCCTTTTGAAAAATCAACATGACGGACCCCAATATGGTGGCCGAAGTCTGCGGGTAACGAGGTACGACAGATGAAATCGTTACTTGGAAGTTATAGACTGTCATAGAAAAATGTGTTAATGTGTTTATTTAGTAGTTAGCATTGAATTCATGGAAAAAATAAATTTTTTTAGGTGACCCCAATTTTTGGACAGGGGGGGTGTCTGATTTCACGGAGAATGCCCCATATATATATATATATATATATATATATATATATATAATGCAAAATTTCGAATATATATATATATATATATATATATATGTACTCTTGTCTCTCTCTTATACACGGGCGACATAACAAAAATGTTACCTAACCTGTAATATGTTGGAACTGGCGACCTATGTATGAAAGAGACAGCGACAACCGGCGCCACCGCGCCTGGCTACCAACGTGCGCACGCACCGTCCATGTATATCCCCGCTTCTTCCTTCTCCTCAGTTCGCTCCTTACCGTTGTCGGTTACACACGTGTCCGCTCTTTATGTACCGTTCTTTATAATAAACCTAATTATATCCTACAATCAGTGTCTGATCACTTGCGATCCCTGTACCTCTACATTGGTTATGGGCCCAGACACAATACACGCTAAGTGACGCGTGCGAGAACGTAACTAAAAAAAAACGGTCGAAAAGGAAATCGCGCGAGTGGACGCCATTACGCACGCAGTGCATCGAAGTTTCGCGAATACGCTCGTTGAATCTATTACGCGATATCACAATGGCCGGAATAAACTCAGTGCGAATCGAACCGTTGAACAAAGAGAACTTTGACACATGGAAGATTCAGATGCAAGCGCTGCTTGTGAAGACGGAGGGCTGGCAATACGTTAGCGGTCAAAACACGAAACCCGCTCTCGTCGCAGATGACCCTGCTTCTGCGACAGCCGTGAAGACATGGAAAATCAACGACGAGAAAGCGAAGTCTGACATCATCCTTTCAATCAGTCCTCCTGAACTGAAACAGGTTAAAGGTCATAATACGTCGAAGGAAGTATGGGATAGGCTACACGTCATTTATCAATCCCGAGGGCCCGCGCGGACGGCGACTCTCATGAAAAATCTCATGCTGCGGCGCATGGCGGAAGGCGAAGACGTCAGGGAGCATCTTCGAAACTTCTTCGACACCGTCGATAAACTCGCAGAGATGGATATCGATATCAACAAGGATCTGCTATCAGTGATGTTGTTGTGCAGCCTTCCAAAATCGTTCAAAAATTTTCGAGGCGCGATCGAGTCGCGTGACGAACTACCGACCGCAGACATATTACGTATTAAAATCACGGAAGAATACGACGCGCGAAAAGGTGACTCATCCGATAAGTTCGCGAGTGCTCTTATGATCAAAAAGGGCGCAAATAAAAAGAAACCGTCAAAGGGCGGGGACACTAAGAAAACCTTCAAATATCGCTGTCATCGATGTCAGAAAGTGGGCCACAAGGCAAACGAGTGTCAATCGCAAATGAATCAAACTGAAAAGGAATCGGCTAAGAAAGTCGATACTGTGAGTCTCTGTGCTGAGGTAAAATCCGTCGACACACGCGAAGAAATTACGAATCACAAAACGGACGAAGAAGCCGCGAACATCGAAACGGAAGACGCAAAATGGTGCTTGGACAGTGGATGCACCGCCCACCTTTGTAAGGATCTATCAAAATTCGACTACATCAATGGAACGGCGGGACAAAAGTTAAACATGGCCAACAGGGCATCCACACACGTCGTCGAAAAAGGACTGTCGTCCATCACAACCGAGACCGAAGGTCAATTAAAGAGAATAAACGTCACCGACACCTTGTATGTTCCGGACCTACGCACGAACCTTTTATCCGTCGGAAAAATTACCGACAAAGGATATACAGTAATCTTTACGAAGATTAAGGCCGATATCGTCGACAATCGCAACGGTGGTGTAGCACTGACTGCGCGCCGCGCAAACGGATTGTATTACGTAAATGGATCCTCCCGCGAGGGCAGTGTCGTCGACATAACCTCCTCCGCGATTGTATCGACCGAAAACGATATCATGATGTGGCATCGCCGCATGGGCTACTTAAATTTTCGCGACCTAATCCAGTGTGATAAAAACGGACGCGTTCGCGGGATGGACATCAAAGATCCGACCGTTCGCCCGAATTGTGATATATGTAGTCGTGGGAAGATGACGCGCCCTCCCTTTTCGCGAAGGTTGGAACGAAGTGTGTCGCCGTTGCAAATCGTTCACACGGACCTATGTGGACCCATGCGTTCTTCGTCCAACGGTGGAGCTCTCTACTTCATAACCTTCATTGACGATTATTCGCGATGGTGCGAGATTCATTTCTTGAAGAAAAAGGACGAAGCCTTGGAAGCCTTCAAGAAATACAAGTCTTACGCTGAAAGGAAAACCGGTGCCAAACTTCAATTTTTGCAATCCGACAACGGGGGAGAGTACGTCAACAAGGCCTTCGATGATTATCTGGAGCAGCTCGGAATCAAACGGAGGCTCTCTACTCCACGTACTCCGGAGTAAAACGGAGTCGCGGAAAGACGCAATCGCACCACCGTGGAAATGGCTCGCTGCATGCTTCTGGGATCGAGACTATCTGCATCTTTTTGGGCCGAAGCGGTGAATGCCGCGAATTATGTACGAAACAGGTGCCCGTCCAGCGTCTTAGACGGAAAGACACCATACGAACTGTGGGTCAAACGCCCTCCTAACGTCGATTACTTCAGGGAATTCGGATGCAACGCCTATGTCCTTGACAGAAAACCCGGCATCGGAAAATTTGAACCAAGATCGAAGATCGGTACGTTCGTCGGATACTCAAACGAAAATAAAGGTTTTCGCGTGTGGATCCCCGAGGAAAGGAAAGTGGTAGTCACCAGAGACATCAAGTTCGCCGAATCTCGGAAACATTCCGATAGCGACGAAGTCCCGCGACGAAGTCAGCTCCGATTATTTCCGGAACAGATACCGGGAAAGCTGGTCGAAACGAACCGGAAACGGTCACATGGGACTTCAACTCCTCCGATGGGAGATTCGATGAAATCGACGAAGACGAGGTTGAAGGCGCCATCGAGCACCCTATCGAGGACGACGTTGAAGCAGATCGGGTCCCCGAGAATGACGACGCCGCCGCCATTCCAAACCGAAGAGGACCAGGAAGACCGAGGCTGATACGCACCGGGCACAGGGGGAGACCCGCGAAGCAGTATCATACCGCAAACTTAGTAGACTACCAAGAACATTACGTTTTTCAAGCGGAAGTGTCTACAGAATCGGCCCTGCAGGGACCCGATTCAGACGATTGGTATCGCGCCATGTCGGAAGAGGTGAAATCAATCTTGAGTAAGGAAACATGGTCTATCGTCAACCGTCCTTGCAACCGGAGCATCGTTGGGAGCAGATTCGTTCTAAGAAACAAATACTCCGAGGATGGAACAATCGAGCGCCGAAAGGCTCGCATCGTAGCTAAGGGGTATTCTCAGCGTCCAGGACTGGACTTTCATGCGACCTTCGCACCGGTTGCTCGGATGGGTTCAATCCGCATGATCATCGCTCTGGCAGCTCGGCTCGACATGGAGATCCACCACGTCGATGTAACGACGGCCTACTTAAACGGTATATTACAGGAGGAAATATACATGGAACTTTCTCAGCACTTGATAAACGTGCTCGAAAGATTGAAGCAAGAAGGAGATTCAATTACACGCACTAAAGCCGGACATATGCTGGATCGAATCCAAAGGGGAGACACCGTATGCAAATTGCATAAAGCACTATACGGTCTCCGTCAAGCGGGCCGATGTTGGCATGAGACTTTGGATGACGCCATGAAAACTTATGGAGCCACAAATTCATCATCGGACCCGTGCGTCTATTACATGGAACAGGGTGAGGATATTATCTTAATCGCAACCTACGTCGACGACGTCATAATTGCCGCACGAGACCCGCGAAAGATAACCGAATTAAAGCGCTTTCTAAGCGCGAAGTTTGAACTCAAGGATTCCGGAGAGATAAAGAGATGCTTAGGCGTCGAGTTCCTGCGAGACAAAAATGGAATCCACCTAAAACAATCCGCACTCATCAGGGAGATTCTTCATCGTTTTGACATGATTGATTGTAAGCCGAAGAAGACACCGCTCGAGCCGGGAATCAAACTTGAGAAAGATGACCAAAAATCTGGAGAGGGATTGCCTTATCGTGAACTGGTCGGATCCCTCATGTACCTGTCAGTATGTACCCGTCCAGATATCTCTTTCGCTGTCAGCTATCTCAGCCAATTCAACGACTACTTCGGCGAAGCTCATTGGAAGGCTGCAAAGCACGTTTTGAAGTACCTGAAAGGGACGGAATCAACAGGATTATCCTTTCCAAAATGCGATGGCTCATTAACGGCCTACGTAGATGCTGATTGGGCCAACTGCCCACTCGACAGAAGATCTTACACAGGCTTTACCTTTCAAATAGGAAGATCCATTGTGTCTTGGGAGTCACGCAAGCAACGAACCGTTGCCTTGTCATCCACGGAGGCCGAATACATGGCGCTCTGCGAGGCTGCGAAAGAGGCCATATGTCTACGTCGCTCACTCATTGAATTTGGCTTCGAGGAAACGGCCAAAACGATTCTTTTCTGCGACAGCAATGGCGCTCGAATGCTCGCGGAGAATCCTGTGCACCACAATAGGTCGAAACACATTGACACCAGGCATCATTTTGTTCGTGATGCCGTACACAGAAATCTAGTGACCATAAAATACATTCCTACAGACGAGATGGCTGCGGACGCATTGACCAAACCCTTGGCTGGTCCTAAACTCAGGAAATGTCTCCACATTCTGGGCGTAGAATAACATCATATCTCGGGACATCGATGGCACACAGGTCGAGGGGGAGTGTTGGAACTGGCGACCTATGTATGAAAGAGACAGCGACAACCGGTGCCACCGCGCCTGGCTACCAACGTGCGCACGCACCGTCCATGTATATCCCCGCTTCTTCCTTCTCCTCAGTTTGCTCCTTACCGTTGTCGGTTACACACGTGTCCGCTCTTTATGTACCGTTCTTTATAATAAACCTAATTATATCCTACAATCAGTGTCTGATCACTTGCGATCCCTGTACCTCTACATAATATAACTCTCGAAAGCATATTAAAAATGATAAGAATTTAATGAAAATAGGTGCAAATAATTTTTTACATATTTAGGAAAAACTTTTCTCAAAGACTGAAATGATTTGTCTATTACATAGTTATTGTTGGAGAGTCAAACCGAACATTCGGGAAAGTTCGCATTATTCCACGCTCGGAGTCCGCAGCTCCGTTTTGAACGTCGCGACCCTTCATCACGTGCCTCGACGAACGTTTCGCACGCCTATTCGTCGAGGCACCGTGCCTAGCGACAGGGGCGCGTGTTTCACGCGTCAGTACTTTCAAAATAAAGGAAAACAACAAGACCGCCCGCCCCGGGAATGACTGCTTATCCCCGTTTTCGCGCGGCGCGACCGCCGAAATCGAGCGCGAAGCGGGCAGAATCTCTCGGCTTGTCGGCTCGTTCGCACGAAAACGGACGACTCTTCGGAAAATCCCTCGTCGTTCACGCGACATTAAACATTGTTCGCGCGCGGTAAACCTGCTTTGTGTAAACCTAATTGTTGTGTGTGTGCATTACATCTGCGTTAGTAAGACGACGCCCGTATCATTTTCGCTCTCGTCCTCGGTTTCGCGAGCAAGATTTCCGTCGGCCGCGATCAAGATCTCCGTCGGCCGCGATCAAGATCTCCGTCGGCCGCGAGCAAGATCCCCGACTCCGCCCTACGCGAATTGCTCCGGGCGTCGCCTGCTCTGTGTGCAGAAATAAACGTTGTGAATTATAAATCGACAACTGTTTAAGTTTCTTCCCGCTCCGAATCCTTCAACGAGGCTCCACGCTCGTGCTACCGCACGTCCTCGCGCTCATTTCTGAGCGAATCCCGGCGATTCATATCGGGACGATCTCGTCGAGATCGCCTCTCGAACAGTTATCAAGAAATTGTAAAAATAAAACAGGACCACATTTATATATTAATTGCCACATTTCAACGTGGATAATAACGTATTTGAGTTTCAATTGTATACAAATAACCAACAATTTAAAACGTTAAAAAACAGCTAATTGAATGCATGCCACATATTTATTTGATAAAACTTGTTTAATTATTTTACGCGACGAAAACTAACCTATATGCTTTTCCCCCTGCCGCGCCGTCTGCCCCACAGCGGGGTCATGCAACCAATAGCCCGGGAGGTAGCGACACAAAAGTGTCAGCGATTTGATTAGTCTTGAAACAAAGTAATTTCTCTTGTTTTAATAGTGTTGTTGATGAAATGCAGAGTCTGGCTGCGCTGTCTCGCTGGAATGGGCGTTGCGGCGCCTTTGATCTTGTCAAAAAAACACTTATGTTGGAAGAATTTGATTAGTGCTGAGCTTTTATATATTTATTGTTTTTTGTATAAAAAAATGTTTTAGAAGAGTCTGGCATGCAACTGACATTGGAAAATGAGTCTGGCATCCTCCCAAAGTCGTTGTAAAAAGTCGATTTGTAGAATCATTTGATTAGAGCTGTAACTTGTCAAGATGGTAGTTTAAATATATAAAATTATAAAAAAATAAGTCTGGCTACTTGTACTGGCTGGAAAATTGGTCTGGCACCCTCTTTAAAGTCGTCTGCACGAGCGCGCCGGTAGCTCGTTGCCCGCCGTATCTGTAATATTATTAACGCATTACTTATTGAAAAAGATTTTACTTGTCCAAAAGGAGAAACGTAAACAATTTCGTGCTTATTAGTAGTGAAATAATGTGTAATTAATTATGTAATAATCAGAAATAAAGTAATTTAAAAATAAAACTATATTTTAAAGTAGTCAACATTATGAAAAAAAATCAATTAACTTTATTTATTAAAATTATTAATTTAATCATCTGGATAATCTGTAATCGAACTTTCAATTTCTGATGAACTTTTATTTTCATCATCGGTGAGCTCGGTGTTGTCGGTATCGTCATCGGATTCTTCTTCGATTTCCTTTGATTGAGTACGTTCATGTTCTCGATCTGAAAATGATTCAAAGTTGAATTTATTATTAAAATTACACGATTTTAATAAGCTGCAATAAAAACAAAACTTTTACGAACTAAACTAATTAACTCGTTTTATTTGCAAAAAAATAATTATTATCTTAAAATCATATTTCTAAAGTCATGATTAAAGATTTATTAACAGTATTTAAACCAAAATTCTTTATATTTTTATAAACTAAAATATTATAATATTATAAATGAATAATTAGTTATTATAATGATAAGTATCTTTATTAATTTCAATTTATTTGTTGCATTATTATTATAACTTTATTACTAGTTTATTTATTCAAAATTAGATTTGCATTCATTTAAAATAAAATTTATGAAATATACCTTCATTTTTTCTTCCTCATTTGATTCAAGTAATATATCGCTCACGAACGGGGGCAGTTGCACTCCTTCGAACCAAGTAAACTCGTACTTTTCGTCAACTTCTTGCCAGCCATTCTCAATCGGAGACAAAATTGTCATATGCTGCAAATAAGCATTTCTCCAAATGGTTGCGATGTGTGACGCTCTCAAAAGTTGTATTTGCTGCGTCATCTATACCTCCATGTCAATTCGAATTAAAGCAACAATTTTTGAGAGCGTCATGCATCGCAACCATTTGGAGAAATGCTTATTTGCAGCATATGACAAAGTCTCCGATTGAAAATGGCTGGAAAGAAGTTGACGAAAAGTACGAGTTTACTTGGTTCGAAGGAGTGCAACTGCCCCCGTTCGTGAGCGATATATTACATGAATCAAATGAGGAAGAAAAAATGAAGGTAAATTTCATAAATTTTATTTTAAATGAATGCAAAATTAATTTTGAATAAATAAACTAGTAATAAATTTATAATAATGATGCAACAAATAAATTGAAATTAATAAAGATACTTATCATTATAATAACTAATTATTCATTTATAATATTATAATATTTTAGTTTATAAAAATATAAAAAATTTTGGTTTAAATACTGTTAATAAATCTTTAATCATGACTTTAGAAATATGATTTTAAGATAATAATTATTTTTTTGCAAATAAAACGAGTTAATTAGTTTAGTTTGTAAAAGTTTTGTTTTTATCGCAGCTTATTAAAATCGTGTAATTTTAATAATAAATTCAACTTTGAATCATTTTCAGATCGAGAACATGAACGTACTCAATCAAAGGAAATCGAAGAAGAATCCGATGGCAATACCGACAACACCGAGCTCACCGATGATGAAAATGAAAGTTCATCAGAAATTGAAAGTTTGATTACAGATTATCCAGATGAATAAATTAATAATTTTAATAAATAAAGTTAATTGATTTTTTATAAGCGTATACTTTCATAATGTTGACTATTTTAAAATATAGTTTTATTTTTAAATTACTTTATTTCTGATTATTACATAATTAATTACACATTATTCCACTACTAATAAGCACGAAATTGTTTACGTTTCTCCTTTTGGACAAGTAAAATCTTTTTCAATGAGTAATGCGTTAATAATATTACAGATACGGCGGGCAACGAGCTACCGGCGCGCTCGTGCAGACGACTTTAAAGGGGGTGCCAGACCAATTTTCCAGCCAGTACAAGTAGCCAGACTTATTTTTTTATAATTTTATATATTTAAACTACCATCTTGACAAGTTACAGCTCTAATCAAATGATTCTACAAATCGACTTTTTACAACGACTTTGGGAGGATGCCAGACTCATTTTCCAGTGTCAGTTGCATGCCAGACTCTTCTAAAACATTTTTTTATACAAAAAACAATAAATATATAAAAGCTCAGCACAGGAGTAAATAGGAAAGTGCGAAAGGAAGACGGGAGAATAGAGGCGAAGCGGAAGGTGATCTGGAGGAGACGGGAAACGTTGGTGAAGTGGCACATGGAAAGTGAGGTTAGGGAGAAAGGCGGGATTAAAGGAATGGAGGTAGCAGCCCAGGTTACACGACAAGGGAGCTGAGCGAGTGGCAGCAGGGAGTATTGATCGGGCGATCGATCGATCTGTCGCGAGTCAGAGGGATTGTCGATGGTGGCGCGGCAGGTATGGAACGGAGCAGAGAGTCGTCGCGACAGATCGATGGAGTGAACGAGCGACGGAGGAGTAAGTAGAACGAGGAAGGAGAAGAGCTGAGGTTGTTAGGGATATCGCAAATTCTCGTACTCAAAGTCGATGTCCCTATCGATATATCGGGGCGCCATCAAGCGTTACCGACTGCGTCGTCGGGTTTACTATCTACCATTTATTGTGATCCATGTTCTTCTCAATAGTCTGTCCGTTCTGTTTGGTTATCTCTCTACTCTCGATCATCGCGAACGCGGAGGCAAATTACTTTGTATCGAATCGTTTCGTTCATTCATTTTATGTTAAACGTATTCTTCCAATAAACACATGAGATACATTCGGCTTTACATCCGTCTCGTTTTCTCGGTCGTTACCTATCCCTGCATAGCTCGAACAGGTTATGGGCCCAGAGCCGCAACGACAAAGTGAAGAAATACTTTTTCATATCTAAATTCGCTGAATCCACGCGAGAGTTTCTTTGTTCTTTCCGGGCGTGATACGTCGTGAACGCGATATATCGACCGTGACGCGTCATAAGTAAATCATCGTCGTTAAAGTGCGTTCCGCGAATAAATCGACGATGGCACAGACAAATACAATTAACTCTACGCGTTTAGAAACGCTAACCAAGGACAATTATGATACTTGGGTGATACAAGTGGAAGCATTACTCGTTAAGAACGATAACTGGGGCTACGTGAGTGGCGAGAGGCCATGCCCGAAATCTCGTGGCGATGCCGACGACGCAGCAACTCGAGCAGCCATCGCAGCGTGGGAGAACGAGGATCGCAAGGCAAAATCTGACTTAATCCTAGCTATAAATCCCTCTGAGTTGAAGCAGGTACGTGGTTGTAAAACGTCCAAAGATGTGTGGGATAAATTAAAATCCATATACGACTCGAAAGGTCCCGCGCGCAAAGCAACGTTACTCAAACGCCTTATTCAAACAAAAATGTCGGAAGGCGGGGACGTTAAGACACACATCGCTCAATTTTTCGATGCCGTCGATAAGCTAGAATCCATGGATGTTCAGATCAACGGAGATCTTCTCTCGATCATGCTTCTCTATAGCCTACCTAGCAGTTTCGAGAACTTTAGATGCGCGATAGAATCTCGCGACGCGCTGCCAAACGCTGAGCAATTAAAAATAAAAATCGTAGAGGAATACGAAGCGCGAAATCAAGTCACCGTCAACGAATCAGGTGCGATGCTCGCTCACGGCAGGCGCAACCCGAATTCGAAATCCGGCAAGAATAACGCATCGACGTCACATAACGATAAGAACGCGAAAGCACCTTTTCGTCCTAAATACAAATGCTCTTTCTGTAAGATTACCGGCCACAAATATGCTGACTGCCGTAAAAGGAAGACGCAAGAAGCCGAAAAAGCAAACAATACGGAAGCGGAAAGTTTCTTCGCGGAAGTCGCTCAGTATTCGTCATCCGAGCCCGCCAAGGGCGTAGGCGCAAGTCAATGGTGTCTCGACAGCGGGTGCACGTCTCATCTATGCAAAGACGCTCGAATGCTGACAAACTCGATGTCCACACAAAGCGACATCAGGTTAGCCAACAACGCAACAAGTACGGTGGATGCAAAAGGGAACGTAGAACTTCTCACGAGAGTTAATAATAAAACTAAAAGGATTCGACTGGAAAAAACCCTGCATGTCCCAGATCTGAGAACCAACCTATTATCTGTAGCCAAGATTGTGAACAAAGGCTATCAAGTCGTATTCGGCTCAAACCAAGCATCCGTAAAGGACATCAAAGGAAATATTAAGCTCACCGCTGAACGTCAAGGTGACTTATATATTCTGAAAGGATCCGGCGAACAAGCTAATACAGTCTCGCAGAAGAAATACTCTGATACCGAAATCTGGCATCAACGCCTCGGCCATCTTAACTTAAGAGACTTACTACTAATGTCGAAAACTCAAGCAGCATCCGGATTCAAGCTGAAGGATAACTCCAAAGTTTCGAACTGCGAAATATGCATCACACAGAAACTAACAAGTTTTCCATTCTCATCTCGAGCTAACAGATCACAGCACCGCCTCGACATCATTTATTCTGATCTCTGCGGACCAATGCGAGTAAATTCAACGGGAGGCGCGCGCTATTTCATGACGCTCATCGACGATCATACAAGATGGTGTCAAGTCTACTTTCTGAAGAGTAAGGATGAAGCAACAAGCAAATTCATCGAATTCAAGAACTTCGTCGAAAATCAGACAGGTCTCAAGGTGAAGGCTTTTCATTCGGACAACGGAAAGGAGTTTTGCAACTCCGCCATGGATCGTATATTGAAGGATTCCGGAATTCAACGACGCCTAACCATTCCGCATACTCCTGAGCAAAACGGGGTAGCCGAGCGGAAAAACAGAACGCTGATTGAAACCGCTCGTTGCCTGCTGGCACAATCCGGACTCCCGACACAATTTTGGGCAGAAGCTATCAACACTGCGAATTACATACGGAATCGTTGCATCACTAAGAGTTTGGATGGATGTACTCCTTACGAACAATGGAAAGGCGAGAAGCCCGACATAAGTCATCTTAGATCATTCGGATGTAAGGTACACGTTCTAAATAAGAATCCGAATAAGGGAAAATTCGAGCCCAGAACCGTCGAAGGCATTTTCGTCGGTTATGCTGACACTTCCAAGGGTTACCGCATCTGGATCCCGAAGGACCGAAAAGTCATTGTCGCAAGGGATGTGAAATTCCTGGATGGATTCGACACGAATAACACTTACGAAGACTTCATAAGTAATGAAACGACAAATGGTCGGACGAAGCTTCTCGATGAAGATGATGACTCACTTCAAAACCTAGGGATAGATATCGCAAACAATGATGAAATGATCCATCGTCGAGCACCCGAAGATCCAGCAGATGCTGATATCACGGCTGAAGATGAAGACGAGGATGACGATCCGCTACCATCTGCAAATGAAGATGACCACTTCAACGAAGATCAACCGCTTGTACGAGGTCCTGGACGTCCACGGAAGATTCGTACCGGGAAACCTGGTCGACCAGCTAAGCAGTACCACATGAAAGGACCGGTTTTGCAACAGAGTCGGCCCGCGACCGTTGAGGAAAATCCCGAAGAAGAGAATATGGCCAAAGATCTGGAGTGGTTCGACGCGCAGTTTGCCATGGCCGCTTCTGAAATATCTCTTTCTCAGGCTGTTTCAGGTCCAGACGGTAATGAATGGCGAGACGCTGTGTATGCCGAGATTAAGTCTCTCGTAAGCAACGACACCTGGACACTCGTTGACAGACCCAATGGCGAAAAGGTGATAGGCTGCCGAACCGTGCTGAGGAACAAATACAAGGCGAACGGAGAGCTGGAACGAAGGAAGGCCCGCGTAGTTGCAAGGGGATTCTCACAACGTCCTGGCGTAGATTTCCACGATACATTCGCCCCGGTTGCAAGACTCAGTTCGTTGAGGGCGCTCATGGCTGCGTCCGTAGAGCAAGGCATGCGGATCTCACAAATTGACATCACTACTGCCTATCTAAATGGCATAATGGACATGTTAGTATACATGGAGATGCCGGAGATGCTACAGGAGATGCTTGAGAGGATCATTGCGACCGAATCTAACGCTGTTCTGATCGAGAAGGCTAAAAAGATGTTGTATGCGCTCAAGAAGGGTAACAAGGTATGCAAGCTCGAGAAGGCAATATACGGCCTTCGTCAGGCAGGCCGTCGATGGTACGAACGACTGGACGAAGCTCTCAAGAAACTTGGACTGACTCCAACCCATGCCGACCCGTGCGTGTACTACGACAAGGAGAAACGAACGCTGGTATTGGTCTACGTAGACGATATTATCATAGCTTCTCGCGATGAAACCCGCATCATTCACTTGAAAGAAGAACTGGCGAAGGTCTTCGTAATCAAGGATCTTGGATACCCAAAATATTGTCTCGGGATTGAAATATCTCGGATCAAGGACGGGATACATCTATCTCAAGCTGGATACATCCGTGACGTTCTAGACAAATTTGGCATGACCGATTGTAAGCCAGTGAAGACACCTCTGGATGCTAGTGTCAAGCTGCATGGTGCTGTCAAAGACACGGACGTAGACGAATCAAAACTACCCTATCGCGAACTCCTAGGTTCGCTGATGTACCTGGCGCAGGGAACTCGCCCTGATATTGCTCACGCAGTAAGCGCACTAAGCCAATGGTGCACCTCTTTTAAACGAGTCCACTGGACATCTGCCAAGAGGGTACTCAGATACCTCAAAGGCACCATCAACCACGGATTGTACTACACGAAATGTGGAAAAGCCCTTATCGGATATACGGATGCTGATTGGGGCAACTGCGGCCTGGATCGCAGGTCGTACACTGGATCTGTGTTCCTACTAGCCAACGCTGCCATATCGTGGGAGTCGCGAAAGCAAAGAACCGTGGCTCTCTCATCCACTGAAGCGGAGTATACCGCCCTTAGCGATGCTGCAAGGGAAGCCATTTATTTATCTAAACTTCTTTCAGAGATTGGGTTACCATCACTCGGGAAGGTAACACTTCATAACGACAACCAAGGCGCTGCGAAGCTGGCTGTCAACCCGGTCTTCCATTCAAGGTCAAAACACATTGACATTAGATGTCATTTTATTAGACAGGCCCTGACGGATCACCGGATCAACCTCGTCTATACACCCACGGAGGACATGATCGCCGACGTTCTTACCAAGGCACTACCGAGCAGCAAACATTCGTTCTGTACCAATGGACTTGGGATGAAAGACATCGCAGCCTCACGCACTCAAATTTGAGAGAGGGTGTTAGGGATATCGCAAATTCTCGTACTCAAAGTCGATGTCCCTATCGATATATCGGGGCGCCATCAAGCGTTACCGACTGCGTCGTCGGGTTTACTATCTACCATTTATTGTGATCCATGTTCTTCTCAATAGTCTGTCCGTTCTGTTTGGTTATCTCTCTACTCTCGATCATCGCGAACGCGGAGGCAAATTACTTTGTATCGAATCGTTTCGTTCATTCATTTTATGTTAAACGTATTCTTCCAATAAACACATGAGATACATTCGGCTTTACATCCGTCTCGTTTTCTCGGTCGTTACCTATCCCTGCATAGCTCGAACAGAGGTGACGAGCGTGCGTGAGCTGGACTTTGGAGGCAAGGAGAAAGGAGCTAGGGGAGTAGATTAAGGGTTAAGATGGACGAGGATAAAGCGGTGAGAAGGAAAAGGAATGAAAGGCCCAGAAAGTGAGGAAAGAAGGAAGTCGAAGAGAGCAGTGACGGAGAAGCAAAGGTCAGGGAGCGAGTAAGGGAGGGAGGGAATTTAGAATGTATAAGGCCAAGAGCCAGGGCGGGTTGGAAAGAGAAAATGTACAGAGTTGGGTACGTCTCTCCAAAACGCCTTTGTGATGTATAGAGGTTTGAAACTGAAAGTATATGTACAGGGTTGGGTACGTCCCTACAAAACGCCTTTTGAAACCCCTTGGGGTAATAAAGTATTTTGCAAATGAATATAAAAGCTCAGCACTAATCAAATTCTTCCAACATAAGTGTTTTTTCGACAAGATCAAAGGCGCCGCAACGCCCATTCCAGCGAGACAGCGCAGCCAGACTCTGCATTTCATCAACAACACTATTAAAACAAGAGAAATTACTTTGTTCCAAGACTAATCAAATCGCTGACACTTTTGTGTCGCTACCTCCCGGGCTACAACTTCCTTAAAAAAGAAATCTTTTCTTAGAAATGTTTGAATATCTTAGACACGTTTAAAACGTCTAAAGATAAAATTGCATTTATGTCTGTATATAAAATAAAGAGTGGATTGAAGTAATAACGTAAAAAAGGAATATATTTTTTAAATGTTACTTTTAAGGATTAAAAATCTTTTTTATTTTAAATAATATTCGACGAGATTTTCGTTATATTCGAAGTAATTCAATGTATTTCGAATTTATCATTGCCTCTCATTACCCTTAAACACATACTGTCCAGTCAGTACCATCAATACATACGTGGGTATGCCATACCCGACTGGCGTATTTCAACTGTAGCTTTGCGTCAATTTTAACTTCTTTTTTTTTTTTTAATTGTGTGCCAGACTGTAAGGAAGAAGACCATGTAAATTATATTGTGATTTAACGTTTATTTTCAAAGATTTTTGCAAATAAGTCGAATGAAGTCGTAAGAAAATTGTGCAAAAATCACTTTTTTTTTAATTCATAACTTTTTTAAAAAAACCGATAAAGACATTTTACAAACGGATCTTAAAAGTACAGAAATGATAGTATATGAAAAAAAATACGTCATAATTATTTGTTCCAAAAAGTATAATTATTTGACATGGTGAACTTGGACAATTTTTAACTTTTTTGGAAGCATTTCAATCACGTGAAAAAAATTTCTGTAATTTTGGAACTAATTTATAAAAATTTTTAAGATTTTATGTCTAGTTTTTGCGATTGATAAACATAATTTAAAAGTTAAATTTGGCTTTAAAGACTTTACAACAACAAAATAGCGAGCATGAGAACCATACATATATTTAATTATTTTACAGAAATAGGTTAAAAATAATTTAAAATTACAATATAATTCTTTGAAAGTAATTTATTTTTATAAAAAAATGAAATTTATTATACCGAGCAGTGAGTACATATTTTTGCCGTGTTTATTTTGCACATTGGCAATTCGCATTTCAAACATTTGTACATCGTATAAATGAAATAACAACTTGAAATAATCCGTATTGTAAGATTATAACCTCAAATTATCTGATACATTGCGGTAAATAAATAAAATAAAATATATATATCTCAAAAAATTCCACTAACACATAACGTGAGTATGGCATACCCGAAACAAACTTTCTTATCTTTTTGCTCGGCTTCTACGGCGAGTCTGACGCTGTTTCAAATTCGACGTTCAAGACGAAACCTCAAGTTTTTTTTACACGCCCATACCGAACCGCTACCGTCATCCGTTTCGAAATGCACGTGATTAAAGAACCGACCGGGCATGGCATACCCAACATATATGTGTTTAAGGGTTAAGTCCATTTTAAACGATCTGTAATTTATAGACTTCGGCGGCAGTGTGGTTTAGTGGTAGAGCGCCAGACTCATAGAGATATTATATCTTATATCTCTATAGCCAGACTCGTAATCTGAGGAACTAGGTTCGAGTCCACTAGAGCCATGTAAACATGGAAAGTTTTTTTCCGAAAGCTGCGCCCTCCGTGCAAGATAGGCTTTTGTGCGGAGCAAACTGGGCTCCGACTTTCGGAAAGAGACGTTAAGCGGTAAAGGGTTAAGTGAGAGGAGAAGGATAATATTGGATGAGAATTGAATAAAGGGTTGGGAACGTCCCTACAAAACGCCTTGCAACCCTGAAGGGAGTCAATAAACGTATTTATTAATTTATAGACTTCAAGATGTGTAGTTATAAAAAATTCTATGTATTTATAATTCTATATATTTTTATATATGTGTGTATCTCTTATTGTTACTTGTAATGTATTTTATATTTTTTTATATTTTACGATATATACATATATAAAATTATAATTAGATTAAATTATTCTATCCTCAATTCTGACTTAACTCAGATTTTTGAAGTAGAAACGAAAAATAGATGACGTGGTGAAAATGAATCTATTAGTTTCGTTCAATCTTTATTTTTTTTTACCTTGAATAGAGAAAAGGCATCAAGCTAGGTAATAGAACCCACCCACACACACATATAAACTTCAAATTTCTCACAAGTTAAATCTGACGCTACCATGTGAGCAAAACCTTTTAACCGTTGGCATCCGTTAATTTGGAAATCTTTCGCAAAAAAAAGTTAGGTTATAATACGCTCTTGAACGCAAGGGCCCAGACAGATCTGCCAGGCAAGATTGCGATTCTGGGAGTCACTGCCCTTAGTTGTGTTGAGCGCCGATACTTTCAGCCAGGCTGTACCTTGCCGAAAATCCACCGGCTCAGGATTGTTGCCTCTTGGCAATCTTGCTACCGTTCTCGTTTTGCGTTTTCATCTGAAACGAATGAAGACGGAATAAGGAATGTGTTTTTGCTCGACGCATCCAATAAAATGTGAAGAAAAAATGCATATTTGCGCGCGCGCGCATGTGTGTGTAAAAAATCATAATCATGCGCTACTGAAACAAGATTTCTCAATCGGAGTTTATAATCGGCCTTTAAGAGCACTAAAAATTACTAATTTTTAATTACTTTTAATCACGAAAAATCTCTCGCATTGACGAGATCTTTCGTTTCGCGGAGGAACGTTGCATTTGTAAAATTCACGCCTGGGCATCGTGTGTCGTGGAGGAACGGCGTATTATCTCGGAAATGCCGGTCCTCTTCCATGCAAATTCCGCAATAAATTTCCATTTTCTGCGTGCTCGCCGTATCCTTTTCATTTTTCTTCTTTTTTATCGTTCCTTTGCCGTCTGCGTGCATGCGTTGCCAGTTGCGCATTGAGAAATTCATGGAATGTCCCTGGTGGTTTCGCAGGCAATACGTTTCCACTTCTTCGCAAGCTAGGAGAAGCGCTTAGATACGATCGGGAAATTATACATATATATTAACACTCACAGACGTGTCTCTATTATCGCGTTATTTAGACGGCGCATTACGAGACCGCGTAATTCTCACTTACGTCGCGTCGCTTATGTAAGAATAATATTCGAGATTTTCACGGGAGATTGTCTAAAAGCACGTTTGCCAGTTTAATTTCCTGAGTGGTATCTAACGCGATAATGTATTATTGGAAGTAAATTAATATATGTAGAAAAAAGACCTACTCACGAGAGATTCAATTATATATGACAGTAAAATATTTTAAAATACATTAATATACATCAACTTGCGTTAGATATCTATAGTATAAATGTATATACATATATCTGTATCTTAGAGGTAAAAAATCGTATCTCCAGTTTTTGTCAAAATGGAGTTCATACATTTTTCAATATAACAGGAGCTTAAATTGTATAATAATAATAAGGCGTTTTATATCCATTATTATACCACTTCCTAAGATACAATGTTTAGAAAAAGTCGTATTGTGAATTTTTATAGCGCCTGATTTTTAAACTAGATACAGTATGTTATTGGCAGTGATTGCACTAAAATTACTTTATTATAAAAACTTAATAAATCAAGACGCTATCATTATTTTATATCTAAAAAATATTATTTTTCTATTTAAAACTTTAAACCTTGTTTTCTCTGAATTCATAATAATGGAAATACAATTCTTTACCTCTAAGGTATACAGATATATAAAACTATATTACATAATATATTATACATAATATATTTTAGTTTACCTTAATTTCCTGAATGGCACTTAAAGCGGTAATGTTAATTATTGGAAGTAAAGCAATATATATGGAAAAGAGATCTCTTCACAAAAAACCTAATTATAAAATGTAATATGACAATAAAAAAATATCTATACATTAATTAATATATCAGCCTATATTAGATACGTATAATACATTTAATTAAATATTTTTAACAAGTATTAATACGCAGCTCTGACCGCAAACCGAGTATTTTCTTATTCCATGTTAAAGATACATTCGTGCAGCTCAAGCATATCTCTATTTTATCTCATCTTTGTCTACATAATTCTTCTCTGTTGCTTTGTTGCAACCTAATTACACTATTTAATAAATATCTTGATCTTCTTTAAATCTTTTTTAAATTTAAATGTTCTAAGAATAACTCTCTTTTGTATAAATAGTGCAGGAGTAGAGATATTTCGCAAATCCAATAATATGTCTTTCAAAAATCAGAAATCTCGGTTGGATGAAAATGAATAGTATAGCAGGAGCAATTAAAGACTACAAAATACTTAATTAGTCTTGCGTTAAATTACTTATTATAATTTCGTAACTTTGCAACAAGCAAGTACCGGCGAATAAATGTTTCATTTATCTCTTCAGAGTCCAACACTAAATAAATGCATCTCCGTTCTCCTCTAATTGTAAGATCTAAATATATCCGTGGGGGGACACTTGGCGATAATTCAGCCGCTCTCATTGTCAGTGAGCCGCTACAGTTATACTTAGTTACAGATCAGGATTTAGAATCCAGCCGGATTTATTTTACGAGGCCGCGGCTATACTTTTTCAGCGCTAATCTTCTCGATCACACCGATCTGTCCTGTGCACGGGATACGGCCGGCCGCGATAAGAAGACACTGACGAGATTCGTTCGCGCTCGAGAACTCGTCGGAATAAAAGCGATGGGATCGACACTTTCGAGGAAGGGAAATTATCGCAAATTTCGATCCGAGCGTGTACCGTTCGCGCGTCCTATTCTCTCCTTCTCGCGCTCGCTCTCCGAGATAAATGTTGGCATCGATACATCGCGCCTCGGGTTACGACTCGCCTCTTCTCCACCTCAATGTGTTCCAAGACAAATGTCCCTATCGATACGCTGATGCATCGTATCTCGCCGTACGGCTTGCTTGTTTTCTTCACCGCACGTTCGGTTTCAACGAGGATTTTTCTGTCGCTACCTCGCGATTTGCGACGGCTTCGCGCACATTCGTACCTCTCTCGTTTTCTTGTGCTCGAATAAAAAAAAAGTGTACGTTACGGCGCAGCGTGTTGCGCGAATAAAACAGATTGACGGGGAGGATGTGAATACGCTACGGGAGTTTCGTAGAAGAATACATTAAATCTTGGGGAGAGTTTTCTTCGACGATGCAACTCCGACTCTTTTGTCGCGAGAATTTCTCCACCTAGAAAATTTACCTTCAGCTGTGATTTTCAGCTTAATCTTGAAAAATATATTTATGAACATCTGCGAAGAGACGAAATTATGTTACAAAGATATACAATTTTGAAAAGTCATGAAGGGAAAAGTTTAATTAAATTTTCGAAGTGGACGATCGTCTCCAAACTTAACCAGAGAATACAATAATACTTCGCGGAATATTTATACATATTATATATTGCAGATATGTTTAAATTATTTAAAATTTCAAATTGTAGGCAGTAAAAAGCATCATTTCTTTTTACAAACTTATGTGATGGACATTTCTAATTTATTTTTATAAGTACGATATATTCATGAAAGCAAGAAATATCAACCTTTCTTTCAGTTTCTTTTTCCACTCGTGATATTGAGCACATATCGAACAACTCTTTTTTTTCAACCTTTCTCATATTCATCATCACGAACTTGTACGTGCTAGTTTTCTACGAGTATACGTAGCCCATCAAAATGACGACGGTTGTTTTTGCAAAGGGTTTGCAGGGTTGTTCACACGCAACGCAAACGTGCTCTCGGGACTTCACCTTATCCTCGCATGTACGTGCGCACGAGACGTGGCTCGCTGACAGAATAGGTAGAAGCACCCAGGATTTCTACCTTTGTGTAAATCCAATTTATGATGCCTCGGCGAAGCGGTAGCTATCAGTTTGCTACAAAGTCTCATTCTTCTATATAGTTTCCATTCATAAGTTAGAGGACCGAGGAACCCATTACACATTGTACACAAGGGACTTATGACTAGTTTCACCAATATAGTTCAACTCTAATAACTTCCTTAACTTTAATTATGCAGTCGGGTTTCTTATTTGTCTATATGTAATCCTAGTTTAGGAAGAAAATAATGTGTGTAAATAAATAAATAAATAAATAAATAAAAGCTCGATATTGGTCAAATATTAAAAGCCCATTTCGAACTTAAAAGAACAAAAGGAACAAAGACGATTCGTGCACAAATCGACAGCATTTCGTAATTAAGAAAATTTTAAGCCAAAATAGCATATTTGAGTCGCGTTATGCATTCCACATAAAATTCAAATCTATTGCTTTTGCTATCCTCTGTACACATTGGAAAAAATACGGAAACACGTTCGACGATTTATAGTATCACGGTTGCCGATCTTTGACATCACGCCGATGGCGAAAAGCCGTGTTTATGGTAAGCAGGCACTCCGCGATGAAGGCCGCGTGCACGAGGCCTTTTGTTAACCCGTACGTAGGCTGAAACGTGCGTGAATACTGAATACATTTCGTATGAACCCGCCAACCTCTTGTCGGGGAAAACAGAGATGAAGTTCTTCTTTAGTCCGTTCTTTACAGCTTGCTATACATATACCCATTCCGATGGAATATGGATTATATTACGAAAAGTCAGGGTTTACGCGTGTCTTCTTCTTAAAATAATGATACTTTTTCTTAAATATGCGGACAATCTTATGTGTACAATGAAATTTTTCAGTTATATTTCTTGCTTTTTGTACGTAAAGAAGAATTTTTGTAGCAAGTGATAGCGGCTCCTCTGAGGGCTTCTCATTGTATAACGGAATTTGCAATAAAAACCACCATGTAGGAATTTGGCAGAAAAATAATAAAGTTAAAGTTTTAAAAAATTAAGAACTTAAAAAATTAAAATAAAATAAATATTTTCGATCTTCTAACATAGAATTTTATTATGTAGATATTACATTTTATAACGACGTGCGATATTTCGCGTGCAATGACGATATTGCACGATGTTTCGCGTTATTACGTATTTGAATTTCCAGTTAAAAGCGTACCGCGGGATTTCTACGGTAGAAAGGCGCAACGAGTGTCTTTTGTTACTCGCGGGAACAGAAGAAGGACTTCACCAGAAGTGCGTCCACAGCGATTACCGTGAACAATTCCTACTACCACGACATCATTGTTCTCGAGTGCTCTCGCGCGTTTTTTTGTACCGCGGGCACCGCCGCGGCCGCGGCCGCGTCGGTTTCCGGGAGCCCTCGATGGCGGCGATCCGAGATGAGAAACCGTCCGCTTTCGCGGAAAAGGAAATCGCGCGTCGACGCTGATAATGCTCGCGGCTCGGAATTAGGATCTGGGGACTTTCTATAACCAGTAATCCTGAGAACCGTCAGACTAGTTGACTATCGTGATAATCGCGTCGGAATATAGACGACTTAATACACATGATATAATATAAGTTATCTTTTCCAGCATACGGAGGGTTCTCAAAAGCATTTGACATTCACATATACGCAAAGAATATAATATAAAAAATTAAAAATTTATTAAAGGGGTATTTGATATCATATCACTTATAAAAGCCTGTATTAGACTATGGTTTGGGATTGAGATTGGATTGAATCAGAGCAAAAATTCACTAAACTTGAGATCCGTTTTCTTTATTCTGATAAATTAAATTTCAATCCAATCTCAATCCTAATCCGTAGTCTGACACGGGCAGTAATATATTACATGTTATATCATATATATATTATAATTATGTACATATATGTATATTTACTATACGTGATATATCAACTTTAATTATATTTCTGTATCTTAGTGGTAAAGAATCGTATCCTAAATAGTTTTTCAAAATTAGAGTTAATACTTTTTCTAATATAGGGTAGAGCGGAGTCAAAAGTAACAATTTGACTTTAGAACTTGATTGATGTGGAAGAACTATTGCAATAAAAGAAAAACTCTTGATACCTTAAGTTAACGTGATCATTTCACTTTATGAAAATCCTCCTATTTAAATTTTGTGATAAACTAAATAAGAATTATTAATCAAAAACATAAACGAGAGAAAAATATTACAATTGCCCCCTACTCCGGGTACGTCGGTTGCAACACTATAGGGGGTCGATAGTAATAGTTTTAAATAATCAAAATAAAAAATGTTTATTCAATGAAAAATAATTTCTCTTATAGTACAAATAAAAATTACTTTTTATTCGACCCCACACAATGATGTTACAATCGTCCCGAATATGTTTTTGAACTTTGACTTAAAATTTTCAATAATAAAATGCCAAAAATGAATAAGTAATAATTATTATAATAAGCAAAAATAACGAAACTCAAATATAACCTAAAAGAAAAAGTACTTACTTGCAGTGAATATAATATATTAAAAGTTTAAGATTGTAGAAAGAAACTACTTTTACGGCCTCAAAAACATATCAAGAGACACGGTAGTGTCTCGTGCCAAGTACACGCGGAGCGAGACCGACCGTGACTCTTTTACGCGACGCGACGGGTTGCGAGTACCCGAGATGTTGAGATCTCGATAACGAGTGAACGGATCAAGTTCTAAGTAGGCTTGATCGATAGCTTGGGGTCCAATTAGGGGGGGGGGGTTTCTCTTATAATATTCCGCTACGTGCCCTACAAGCGGAGATATTGCGACGAAAAGTCTAAATGTGAAAATTTTTTATTAAGATACTTCCTCCTAACGCCGACGTCTTATATGACATATATATATAAAAGGGAGAGAAAATGTCACTTTCACTTTTTCGACGCTGGCGGCGCAGGTATCGCCAGTTTCGATATCGCGCGCGTATTTCGAACGATCTAGTAGGTAAATTATTAAAGGTCGATAGACTTATCGGTCAGGAGGAAGATTTCTATTTAGCTAAATTAAGTATATATATAAGTAGGTAAGCTATGTATGTTTCACCCCAACCTGTGGGATCTGAGGGGGGTGAGGGGCGGGGGGGAACCGCGGGCAGGGGGGGACCGCGGGCGGGGGGGGTAACCGCGGGTCAGGGGAACCGCGGGCAGGGGGGGGGGACCGCGGGTCGGGGGACCGGGGAAGGGGGGAACCGCGTTTTTCGAGCACCGCGGAGAGGGGGAGGGGGGAACCGCGTTTTTCGAGCACCGCAGGGAGGGGGAGGGGGGAACCGCGTTTTTGGGCGCCGCGGGGAGGGGGAGGGGGGAACCGCGTTTTCCGGCGCCGCGGGGGGTCCGCGTTTTCCGGCGCCGCGGGGCGAGGGGGTCCGCGTTTTCCAGCGCCGCGGGGCGAGGGGGTTTTCCGGCGCCGCGGGGCGACCGCGTTTTCGCCGCGGGAGGGGTCCGCGTGCAACGGCCGCGCCGGTCCGCGTGACGTCACACGCTTGCGTTATCTCTCCCTCGCCCCGGTCGCGCGCGTCTTCTTGTTCTCGCGGTCCCTCCCGGCCCCCGGCCCCCGTTCGCGTTATCGCGCACGATCGCATATATTTTTTTCGCCAACAATATTTAATCGTTTAGATCTTCGCGATATTTAATTTTAATATTATATTTAAGTAAACGATAAACGAAGCTTAACGACAGGGAACGGTAAATGAAAAGAAAATTTTTAAACCATATTATATGTATTTATTTATCATGTAGCGCATTATACACAATACTATCAGCAGCATACGCCAACAGTTCACAATCAAAAATCGAATTTTTATCATAAAATTCACGCAAGATTGTAACTGCGTTACATTTATCGGTGATACAATTTTGACGTAAAATTGTTACAAAATGTTTGAATTTATCACTTACGTCGTGAACATATTTATATAGTTGAAAATACACATTCTCGACGCAATGTTCTAGTTCGAACAGGAAGAGTACAGTTGACGGTTTCATGTACAAGTTGGTGCCGCACGACGTCAATTTTACAATATCTGCGTCACGTATTTTAACAAGCTCCAGATCTCGAAACGTTAGCGATGATGGTGCCGATGACTGCACGAGTCGCTGTATATCTGCACGTTTTTCGATGAATGTCACCCACGTTGCATGTGGCAGAATCATCCGATTGCCTCGGTTATCACCAATATGTATATCCACAAAGGACATAGGTCCCGCGTTGATTCCAACATCCAAAAATTTATATGCTGTCGATGTCAAGGCAAATCTCCTTCCCAAAATACGTGGCGTGTAGCGGGGTTTATCAAAACTGTAAGAAATACAATTACGTTTAAAAAAAGTTTTTTTTCACAAGTATATACGAAAATTAGCGGTACTTACTCATTGTGCTGTTTTTCGCACGCTTCATCCGGGATCGGAACGTAGTAGTTCGCACCGTGAGTGTTCATCGTATCTGGAAACTGTTTGCGACGTACTCGAACCGTATCGAACTCTCGACTGCGCTCTAGAATCCTCGTAGACCATTTATACATACCCAAAACTGCAAATCTTGCAAAAATAGCGCCAATGTACGGCTGCTGCATGGTGACCACCACCACAATCCACATATACGTTAAATGTGATATCTTTGTTAAGAACATTCGTGATGAGATCACCTCATCGGGCATCAAATATGATTTCTTTTCAAAAGCATACGTGTCTCGCGATGATTTCATCGAGCACGTGCAAAACTGCAAATTTTGCAATTTCGCATAAGTCAATGGAGCGTTATTGTTTTGAAGAACATGTCGCGACATGTCTTGCGATGATTTTATCGAACACGCGCGAAACTGTTTCGATGATTTGATTTGTATAACTGCTATTGAATAAGTATCTATATTTAATACAATTTATATTTTAAATATTAATTATATTTTAAACATTATTTTTATTTTAATTTTTTAGGAAGTAACATACCTGTTATATTTGCGATTTAAATAACATAGAAGAAAATGATAAATTTATCTGACAGCTCCAACGTACGTTATAAGCATAAAGTTCGAGTTCCGCATTAATTATTCGAAGTCATACAGTAATATGGGAATGTGGCGGGAACAGGGACAGAAAGCCAGTCAAACATAGTATAAATATTCACTAAAGGTTCTTTAGAATAGTTTATTGTAGTAGTTCATTAGCAGTACAGAACTATCTGCCGATTGCACACAATAAACTCGACATAAGACATAAACGTTTAAATTTAAGCGTAATTCTTTCGCTCTTTGCGCACGCCGCCAATGCATCGACGCAACACACACACGAGTATGACAAGCATAGTATATCCAACAACATATACAGAACGTCAATAATACAATATGCAATAGTCATGTCCTACAATATATATATATATATATATATATATATATATATATATAAAACTCATCTTACTTACTCACACATTTTCCCTCTCAACTAGCATTATACTACTACAATAAATCACACGCAATACAGAGCTGTTCACTCTCATCATCACATACTAATCTCATTCATGAAGCTCTCATAGATTTTACGACATCTATTGAATCTCGCAAACTCTATTTCATTGTTTAAATACGCTTCAATACACTCGCGGCACTCAACTGCAGTCCTTATACGCATGATTATTTTTCCGCACTTGAAGCACATTGTTTTAACATGGATTGGGAACCCATGCAACCGCGATGAAATGCCATGCCATTGCACTTTTCTTTCATATCAACGCAACTGAAGGTGAAACACCGCATAGCACCCCTGACATAAGCGTATACGTGGAGATCTCCGTCCCACGTAGCAGGGCTCGAGCCCGATGATGCAGAAACTATGTATAAGATTATCATATGTTTTGGGATACATCCGAGGCAGAACCCCGTCCAACAACCCAATAATTATGAGTTGTATTGGCGGTTTTATTTCTATTGCGACGCTTTTTCCCCCGGTCTCGCAATCCGGTGGAGGGCTATCGTGGATTGGCGGCACACGCAACTAATTCCGACACCAAATAATTGGGCGCCAGGTGCGACGGATCGCACCACTGAACACTAACAGATCCAACGCGATATCCCGGACAATACCTCAGGGTGTAGTTCTCTTTCTGGGACTTTGGAGAGAGGCGTCACGCAATCAATCACACACAAAATAAGAATAATAGGATAACATATAATATATTTCGTCAAATAGAAAACACTTGCAACAGATTATTCGTTAAAGTCGGTGCTGGTATGATAGTTCTGAGCGCCTCGCATTCGGAATCAAATCACGCGGCAACGAGACGTTATTGGCGGCGGATCGGCGCCGCGGCAACGAATTAACGCGAATATATGATGTAAACTATCGTCAAAATGCCGGACTACTGACGCACAAATACCGCCTAAACAACGCAACAACCGGGCGCGAAAATGTCGGACAGAGTGACCCTCGGATATTAGAGCAAGGGCACGCGAGACGGCCGAATACTAAATAACGGAGATGCACGCACGCGAGAACAGATCAACGCAACAGATAAACGCAGACGCACACGAAAACTTAACATAAGAAACAATTAGTTAATAAGGGTAACGCGGTACCTTGCTTACGCGACTTTACGCCACGTGGCCGACGAACCGAATCGCCGCACCCTCGGTAGCGTCTTCAACGTGCACCCGGGCCACCTCGATTCCGCACGACGCAAAAGTTATGGGCGATCTCGCCGCGGCGACCACGCCGGCCGGCAAGGGCCCCCGAACACGAAATAAGGACTCGTATCGCGGACGATCCCGCGGCTTGCCACGCGAATCCCGTATTCCTTTGCAAACACGGAGATTCCGCGGCCCCGCGCCGATCCCGTCGATCTTTCCGTCCCGCCAAGCACCAAAATTCGCCGTCCTCGAGGTCCCGGATACGTTACTCAACGCGAGGGCGAGTGCCCTTCAAATTACATGACCACTCGCGACTCGACTACTCTCATTAACGTGGCCGAAGGCGACACGCTTACTAACCCTAACACAATGAAACTTACATGCACTTGCGGGGAGGTCCGGGCGATCCGATTTTTGGCCATGTCTCCTAGACGTCTCCTCAATCCTCTGCCCTTCCTCGTTGCGGCTCCCGGCCGTTACAGATCGGCTCCGGCCACCACCGGCAATCCCTTAAAAACTTAACAGCTAATTAGACCAATCATTTATAACGAATCGCCCTCCCCCTGCCCTAACAAGGGGGCACCCCCGAATTCCCCTCGGCCGAGCCCGTCCGGGAAGCAGACGCGACTTGTCACGTCACACTATAAATAGAAGAATTTTATGTAATTAAATTTTAACACTGTTTTTAAATCTTAAAAAATAAAATATTTTTTTTTTTACTGTATTTTTTCAAAAAAATTTAAACTCAAACGACACAAGTTCTTGTTACACTCAAAATCGCGTTCGCGTGCGAGATGTAGCTGAAGAATGGTCCACTCGCCAAAATACAGATTCATCATATCTTTACGACAAGAGATGTTTAAGCATTTTTATACTTATGCACTGACTTCATCAAACACATGCAAAAGTGCAAATCATGCATAGCGCCGATGTATGGCTGCTGCGATCATATAGATTAAATCCACAAAAGTCAATGGCGTGATACCTTTTTCAAAAACATATTGCGACGCGTCACGATAATTGATGATTTCATCGAACGTTCACAAAATTGCAATTGTTGTATTTTCAAATAGCGCGCCGATATACGGCTGCTGTAAGCATGGTGTTGGTAGGGACGAAGTTAAATACAATTTAATTTTTGCATAAGCCAATGACGTGATATTGTTTTCAAGAACATGCCGCAACATGTCACACAATGACATCATCGAACACGTGCACTAAATCTGTACAGGTCAATGATATGATATCAAGGACAATGTCACGATGACTTCACTCAATAATAGTCGAGATACGGCAATTGGTACATCAAATTTTATGTAAAGTAAAATGGAAATCGCACCTCCTAAAGAAAATTGAAATCAATGAAGAAATTGAAGTTGAAGTTAATGAAGAAGAAGAAATGTCTGATGAAGATGCAGTTCCTTCGGACTTAAAAGTATCGCTACGAGAAACAGTGAACTCTTTTGTACGTTCAATCTGCAAAAATGGTACGTGTTGCGCGTTATCTAGCCTATACTAGCATCGCTGGAGAAATTCCAGGAACGTAATAGCGAGTAAGCGTTGTCACGTATACTTAATTTGACTGTTCACATACACAAGTACAATGCATGCGAGGTGTTTTGTGGAAATACCGCGAGAAATTAAAATGAATAGAGCTGTGGTCAACGTCGCGCGTTCTCACTCTCGGCCCCGTTCGCGCGCGTCTTTTCTTCACCAACGATATTTAATTGTTTAGATCTTCGCGATATTTAATTTTTAATAATACATTTAAGTAAACGATAAACGAAGACAGCTTAATTCTAATGACAGGGAATTGGATGAATGGTAAATGAAAAGGAAAAATCATTTAAACTTTTTACCATATTATATACTTATTTATTTGTCATGTGGCATGAATTTTGTGTCAACATGAATTCATATAAATAGGTTAGATTACTATGCACTTTATTCCTCTGATGGGGTTGAAAGGGCGTTTTTAGGGACGCCAACTTTTTACAAAATTATTTTACATTTACTCGCTTTCTGCCACCTAATTACTCTACCTATACACACACCCACACATACATGCACACAACGCTCGCCTTGTCTTATCTTTAGAATCCGTACAAATATATATTGCTTATAGATAAGTTACAAAATTGATATAGTGTTTTTTTAAAAGCGCAACCTTAACTGAGGAAGTAAGAAAATAATGGGAGTTCAAGGCAACTTCTTTACCTGAAACACACATATGTAACAAGATGATTAATATAAAGCAATGTTTATTCAATATTTTGTATTAGAAAAACGAGTAACTTACCAGTGTTCTTCTTCTTCTTCAAAGTCCTCCATATCAAATAAACGACGTAATCCAAAAATATCAATGTCCGCGGAATTTTCTCAGATTTCAGCGTTGTTTTCCTGGTCAATCGTCCTAAACCAACTTATCCAACGCTGGCGCGCCAAGTTTACGAATCCTCATGCTATTTTATCTCGTGCATGTATATATGGTGCTGAAAACAAGATAAACAAAAATTTTAAAAATGTGAAATCTATGAAAATATTCATACGTACCGGATTGCGAGGGATCCGAATCCTCACCATATTATTTAGTTCTATTTCAAGTGCGGGCACGTTGTCTACCCATATCCACTGTAACAAAAAGAATGATTATATGTGACAGGAATTATAATAGTTTACGTTTACGTGAGTATTACTTCTGTAGTAACTTATACGAACGATATCATCGTAGTTACTATAAAATCTTTCATTTATGCGGAGGAATTATCGTATTGGGAAGGGTCTGCGTGCAACGACAGCGTCGGTCTGCGGAGGAGGGGGCGGGTATCGCGTTCGCGTGTTTCTCCATTAACTCTTCACGCTATTACATGCAAGCTTAATTAAATAAATTTTTATTGTACTTAGAAAATTTGCCTACCACCGCTGGATTTGAACCAGAAACCTCCGTCTCTTAAGTCAGTCATCTTCAGAATACAGGCCATAGTCTCTTAATTTTAAACAATAATATGTATACACTAAAATACTGCAGGCTATTTACACAGTTAAAATTTACACAAAAACACACATAGGACACAGATTACACGGTGAAATAAGATATAATGGGTCTCCATAAGATGAACAGAAAAGATCGTCCATGAGAATATACGAACATGTGTCGTGTCTGCAATAAACGTATAACATCGAGAATAATCCACTGATTCTCACAATGCATGACGCACAAAACTTCACCTGTCCTGGAGTGAAATAACAGTATGTGCAGCACATCTTTGTCAGAGGATTTAACGCATTTACTTCTGCATGATTCAACACTCTGAAAATTTCTTCCGTATCAGACATTTCACTATCATAACACGAATCGTCTGACAATATTGCATCTTCATCAGACATTTTTTCTTCTTCATTCACTTCCATTTCTTCATCGTTTGCTTCAACTTCCATTCTTTCTTCTCCTTCAAACAATTCTTCGAGATCCATTTTATTTTAATGATAAAACCGCGGTATTGCACTAACGCGTCTAAATCAATTAGACGTTATATTCTCCACCGTCTTTTCGACCGTCCCCTATTCTTTTCCTATATATTTGGTAATAGAGAAACATCCGGTTCGATTGGCGATCGGCGATTCCGATTTCGCGACGGATCAGGTATCTCGTTACGTCGACTTTTCACAAATCCGATCTGCAACAATTCCTCACGAGCGGTTCGCTGATTTTTACGATCGGTTTCCTGATTTTAGGATTGAACACCGGTTTGCAAAGTTCTTCGTATTCGTAGTTCATATCATGTTAAATTTGGTGGGCCTTGATATACAGTAGCATTAAGATGGCCAGAACGAACCAATTTTCGTATAAGCCGCAAAGAGCATCGAAAAAGAACGTTGCAGGCCTCAAAAGGCACCAATACACGGTATTAATGTTGGAAATCACAGTGTAGACAGCAACAATCGCAACGCTTGAAAAAATTTTTGTCAAGACAAACACGACCGAACACGATCAAGCACACCAACCGACTCTTACTTCCAGTTCTCGACTACTGAGCGTACCATCAAATTCATCCTTCTACATCTCACTATTGTTACATTGTTTGCTTTTTTTTCATATCTAATTTTATTGTGATCTCAGCATCCATACTATTGCGCCTTCCGAAAAATCTACAATGTGCAGTTTTGCACGTGTGCAATGAAGTCACCGCGAGGCACGTAAGTTCATGAAAACGATATCGCGTTATTGACTTTCAGTGGTTTAATCTGTATAACAGCTATTGAACAGCTATCAAACAGCTATTGAACCGCTATGAAACAGCTATTAAACAGCTATTGAACTGCTATGAAACAACTAAAAACAGCTAAAAACAGCTGTGAAACAGCTCTTGAACAGCTCTCAAACAACTAAAACAGCTATCTGTATAACTGCGATCTGTATAACTGCTATTGAACAGCTATCAAACAGCTATTGAACCGCTATTAAACAGCTATCAAACAGCTATTGAACCGTTATGACACAGCTAAAAACAGCTATCAAACAGCTCTTGAACAGCTATCAAACAACTAAAACAGCTATCTGTATAACTGCGATCTGTATAACTGCTATTGAACAGCTATCAAACAGCTATTGAACCGCTATTGTTTGATAGTTGTTTTTAGTTGTTTGATAGCTGTTTAATAGCTGTTTTTAAAGATGTTTTTAGTTGCTTGATAGCTGTTTTAAAGAAGTTTGATATCGGTTCAATAGCAGTTATACAGATCGCAGTTATACAGATAGCTGTTTTAGTTGTTTGATAGCTGTTCAAAAGCTGTTTGATAGCTGTTTTTAGCTGTTTTTAGCTGTGTCATAGCGGTTCAATAGCTGTTTGATAGCTGTTTCATAGCGGTTCAATAGCTGTTTGATAGCTGTTCAATAGCAGTTATACAGATCGCAGTTATACAGATAGCTGTTTTAGTTGTTTGATAGCTGTTCAAGAGTTGTTTGATAGCTGTTTTTAGCTGTGTCATAACGGTTCAATAGCTGTTTGATAGCTGTTTAATAGCGGTTCAATAGCTGTTTGATAGCTGTTCAATAGCAGTTATACAGATCGCAGTTATACAGATAGCTGTTTTAGTTGTTTGAGAGCTGTTCAAGAGCTGTTTCACAGCTGTTTTTAGCTGTTTTTAGTTGTTTCATAGCAGTTCAATAGCTGTTTAATAGCTGTTTCATAGCGGTTCAATAGCTGTTTGATAGCTGTTCAATAGCTGTTATACAGATTAAACCACTGAAAGTCAATAACGCGATATCGTTTTCATGAACTTACGTGCCTCGCGGTGACTTCATTGCACACGTGCAAAACTGCACATTGTAGATTTTTCGGAAGGCGCAATAGTATGGATGCTGAGATCACAATAAAATTAGATATGAAAAAAAAGCAAACAATGTAACAATAGTGAGATGTAGAAGGATGAATTTGATGGTACGCTCAGTAGTCGAGAACTGGAAGTAAGAGTCGGTTGGTGTGCTTGATCGTGTTCGGTCGTGTTTGTCTTGACAAAAATTTTTTCAAGCGTTGCGATTGTTGCTGTCTACACTGTGATTTCCAACATTAATACCGTGTATTGGTGCCTTTTGAGGCCTGCAACGTTCTTTTTCGATGCTCTTTGCGGCTTATACGAAAATTGGTTCGTTCTGGCCATCTTAATGCTACTGTATATCAAGGCCCACCAAATTTAACATGATATGAACTACGAATACGAAGAACTTTGCAAACCGGTGTTCAATCCTAAAATCAGGAAACCGATCGTAAAAATCAGCGAACCGCTCGTGAGGAATTGTTGCAGATCGGATTTGTGAAAAGTCGACGTAACGAGATACCTGATCCGTCGCGAAATCGGAATCGCCGATCGCCAATCGAACCGGATGTTTCTCTATTACCAAATATATAGGAAAAGAATAGGGGACGGTCGAAAAGACGGTGGAGAATATAACGTCTAATTGATTTAGACGCGTTAGTGCAATACCGCGGTTTTATCATTAAAATAAAATGGATCTCGAAGAATTGTTTGAAGGAGAAGAAAGAATGGAAGTTGAAGCAAACGATGAAGAAATGGAAGTGAATGAAGAAGAAAAAATGTCTGATGAAGATGCAATATTGTCAGACGATTCGTGTTATGATAGTGAAATGTCTGATACGGAAGAAATTTTCAGAGTGTTGAATCATGCAGAAGTAAATGCGTTAAATCCTCTGACAAAGATGTGCTGCACATACTGTTATTTCACTCCAGGACAGGTGAAGTTTTGTGCGTCATGCATTGTGAGAATCAGTGGATTATTCTCGATGTTATACGTTTATTGCAGACACGACACATGTTCGTATATTCTCATGGACGATCTTTTCTGTTCATCTTATGGAGACCCATTATATCTTATTTCACCGTGTAATCTGTGTCCTATGTGTGTTTTTGTGTAAATTTTAACTGTGTAAATAGCCTGCAGTATTTTAGTGTATACATATTATTGTTTAAAATTAAGAGACTATGGCCTGTATTCTGAAGATGACTGACTTAAGAGACGGAGGTTTCTGGTTCAAATCCAGCGGTGGTAGGCAAATTTTCTAAGTACAATAAAAATTTATTTAATTAAGCTTGCATGTAATAGCGTGAAGAGTTAATGGAGAAACACGCGAACGCGATACCCGCCCCCTCCTCCGCAGACCGACGCTGTCGTTGCACGCAGACCCTTCCCAATACGATAATTCCTCCGCATAAATGAAAGATTTTATAGTAACTACGATGATATCGTTCGTATAAGTTACTACAGAAGTAATACTCACGTAAACGTAAACTATTATAATTCCTGTCACATATAATCATTCTTTTTGTTACAGTGGATATGGGTAGACAACGTGCCCGCACTTGAAATAGAACTAAATAATATGGTGAGGATTCGGATCCCTCGCAATCCGGTACGTATGAATATTTTCATAGATTTCACATTTTTAAAATTTTTGTTTATCTTGTTTTCAGCACCATATATACATGCACGAGATAAAATAGCATGAGGATTCGTAAACTTGGCGCGCCAGCGTTGGATAAGTTGGTTTAGGACGATTGACCAGGAAAACAACGCTGAAATCTGAGAAAATTCCGCGGACATTGATATTTTTGGATTACGTCGTTTATTTGATATGGAGGACTTTGAAGAAGAAGAAGAACACTGGTAAGTTACTCGTTTTTCTAATACAAAATATTGAATAAACATTGCTTTATATTAATCATCTTGTTACATATGTGTGTTTCAGGTAAAGAAGTTGCCTTGAACTCCCATTATTTTCTTACTTCCTCAGTTAAGGTTGCGCTTTTAAAAAAACACTATATCAATTTTGTAACTTATCTATAAGCAATATATATTTGTACGGATTCTAAAGATAAGACAAGGCGAGCGTTGTGTGCATGTATGTGTGGGTGTGTGTATAGGTAGAGTAATTAGGTGGCAGAAAGCGAGTAAATGTAAAATAATTTTGTAAAAAGTTGGCGTCCCTAAAAACGCCCTTTCAACCCCATCAGAGGAATAAAGTGCATAGTAATCTAACCTATTTATATGAATTCATGTTGACACAAAATTCATGCCACATGACAAATAAATAAGTATATAATATGGTAAAAAGTTTAAATGATTTTTCCTTTTCATTTACCATTCATCCAATTCCCTGTCATTAGAATTAAGCTGTCTTCGTTTATCGTTTACTTAAATGTATTATTAAAAATTAAATATCGCGAAGATCTAAACAATTAAATATCGTTGGTGAAGAAAAGACGCGCGCGAACGGGGCCGAGAGTGAGAACGCGCGACGTTGACCACAGCTCTATTCATTTTAATTTCTCGCGGTATTTCCACAAAACACCTCGCATGCATTGTACTTGTGTATGTGAACAGTCAAATTAAGTATACGTGACAACGCTTACTCGCTATTACGTTCCTGGAATTTCTCCAGCGATGCTAGTATAGGCTAGATAACGCGCAACACGTACCATTTTTGCAGATTGAACGTACAAAAGAGTTCACTGTTTCTCGTAGCGATACTTTTAAGTCCGAAGGAACTGCATCTTCATCAGACATTTCTTCTTCTTCATTAACTTCAACTTCAATTTCTTCATTGATTTCAATTTTCTTTAGGAGGTGCGATTTCCATTTTACTTTACATAAAATTTGATGTACCAATTGCCGTATCTCGACTATTATTGAGTGAAGTTATCGTGACATTGTCCTTGATATCATATCATTGACCTGTACAGATTTAGTGCACGTGTTCGATGATGTCATTGTGTGACATGTTGCGGCATGTTCTTGAAAACAATATCACGTCATTGGCTTATGCAAAAATTAAATTGTATTTAACTTCGTCCCTACCAACACCATGCTTACAGCAGCCGTATATCGGCGCGCTATTTGAAAATACAACAATTGCAATTTTGTGAACGTTCGATGAAATCATCAATTATCGTGACGCGTCGCAATATGTTTTTGAAAAAGGTATCACGCCATTGACTTTTGTGGATTTAATCTATATGATCGCAGCAGCCATACATCGGCGCTATGCATGATTTGCACTTTTGCATGTGTTTGATGAAGTCAGTGCATAAGTATAAAAATGCTTAAACATCTCTTGTCGTAAAGATATGATGAATCTGTATTTTGGCGAGTGGACCATTCTTCAGCTACATCTCGCACGCGAACGCGATTTTGAGTGTAACAAGAACTTGTGTCGTTTGAGTTTAAATTTTTTTGAAAAAATACAGTAAAAAAAAAAATATTTTATTTTTTAAGATTTAAAAACAGTGTTAAAATTTAATTACATAAAATTCTTCTATTTATAGTGTGACGTGACAAGTCGCGTCTGCTTCCCGGACGGGCTCGGCCGAGGGGAATTCGGGGGTGCCCCCTTGTTAGGGCAGGGGGAGGGCGATTCGTTATAAATGATTGGTCTAATTAGCTGTTAAGTTTTTAAGGGATTGCCGGTGGTGGCCGGAGCCGATCTGTAACGGCCGGGAGCCGCAACGAGGAAGGGCAGAGGATTGAGGAGACGTCTAGGAGACATGGCCAAAAATCGGATCGCCCGGACCTCCCCGCAAGTGCATGTAAGTTTCATTGTGTTAGGGTTAGTAAGCGTGTCGCCTTCGGCCACGTTAATGAGAGTAGTCGAGTCGCGAGTGGTCATGTAATTTGAAGGGCACTCGCCCTCGCGTTGAGTAACGTATCCGGGACCTCGAGGACGGCGAATTTTGGTGCTTGGCGGGACGGAAAGATCGACGGGATCGGCGCGGGGCCGCGGAATCTCCGTGTTTGCAAAGGAATACGGGATTCGCGTGGCAAGCCGCGGGATCGTCCGCGATACGAGTCCTTATTTCGTGTTCGGGGGCCCTTGCCGGCCGGCGTGGTCGCCGCGGCGAGATCGCCCATAACTTTTGCGTCGTGCGGAATCGAGGTGGCCCGGGTGCACGTTGAAGACGCTACCGAGGGTGCGGCGATTCGGTTCGTCGGCCACGTGGCGTAAAGTCGCGTAAGCAAGGTACCGCGTTACCCTTATTAACTAATTGTTTCTTATGTTAAGTTTTCGTGTGCGTCTGCGTTTATCTGTTGCGTTGATCTGTTCTCGCGTGCGTGCATCTCCGTTATTTAGTATTCGGCCGTCTCGCGTGCCCTTGCTCTAATATCCGAGGGTCACTCTGTCCGACATTTTCGCGCCCGGTTGTTGCGTTGTTTAGGCGGTATTTGTGCGTCAGTAGTCCGGCATTTTGACGATAGTTTACATCATATATTCGCGTTAATTCGTTGCCGCGGCGCCGATCCGCCGCCAATAACGTCTCGTTGCCGCGTGATTTGATTCCGAATGCGAGGCGCTCAGAACTATCATACCAGCACCGACTTTAACGAATAATCTGTTGCAAGTGTTTTCTATTTGACGAAATATATTATATGTTATCCTATTATTCTTATTTTGTGTGTGATTGATTGCGTGACGCCTCTCTCCAAAGTCCCAGAAAGAGAACTACACCCTGAGGTATTGTCCGGGATATCGCGTTGGATCTGTTAGTGTTCAGTGGTGCGATCCGTCGCACCTGGCGCCCAATTATTTGGTGTCGGAATTAGTTGCGTGTGCCGCCAATCCACGATAGCCCTCCACCGGATTGCGAGACCGGGGGAAAAAGCGTCGCAATAGAAATAAAACCGCCAATACAACTCATAATTATTGGGTTGTTGGACGGGGTTCTGCCTCGGATGTATCCCAAAACATATGATAATCTTATACATAGTTTCTGCATCATCGGGCTCGAGCCCTGCTACGTGGGACGGAGATCTCCACGTATACGCTTATGTCAGGGGTGCTATGCGGTGTTTCACCTTCAGTTGCGTTGATATGAAAGAAAAGTGCAATGGCATGGCATTTCATCGCGGTTGCATGGGTTCCCAATCCATGTTAAAACAATGTGCTTCAAGTGCGGAAAAATAATCATGCGTATAAGGACTGCAGTTGAGTGCCGCGAGTGTATTGAAGCGTATTTAAACAATGAAATAGAGTTTGCGAGATTCAATAGATGTCGTAAAATCTATGAGAGCTTCATGAATGAGATTAGTATGTGATGATGAGAGTGAACAGCTCTGTATTGCGTGTGATTTATTGTAGTAGTATAATGCTAGTTGAGAGGGAAAATGTGTGAGTAAGTAAGATGAGTTTTATATATATATATATATATATATATATATATATATATATATTGTAGGACATGACTATTGCATATTGTATTATTGACGTTCTGTATATGTTGTTGGATATACTATGCTTGTCATACTCGTGTGTGTGTTGCGTCGATGCATTGGCGGCGTGCGCAAAGAGCGAAAGAATTACGCTTAAATTTAAACGTTTATGTCTTATGTCGAGTTTATTGTGTGCAATCGGCAGATAGTTCTGTACTGCTAATGAACTACTACAATAAACTATTCTAAAGAACCTTTAGTGAATATTTATACTATGTTTGACTGGCTTTCTGTCCCTGTTCCCGCCACATTCCCATATTACTGTATGACTTCGAATAATTAATGCGGAACTCGAACTTTATGCTTATAACGTACGTTGGAGCTGTCAGATAAATTTATCATTTTCTTCTATGTTATTTAAATCGCAAATATAACAGGTATGTTACTTCCTAAAAAATTAAAATAAAAATAATGTTTAAAATATAATTAATATTTAAAATATAAATTGTATTAAATATAGATACTTATTCAATAGCAGTTATACAAATCAAATCATCGAAACAGTTTCGCGCGTGTTCGATAAAATCATCGCAAGACATGTCGCGACATGTTCTTCAAAACAATAACGCTCCATTGACTTATGCGAAATTGCAAAATTTGCAGTTTTGCACGTGCTCGATGAAATCATCGCGAGACACGTATGCTTTTGAAAAGAAATCATATTTGATGCCCGATGAGGTGATCTCATCACGAATGTTCTTAACAAAGATATCACATTTAACGTATATGTGGATTGTGGTGGTGGTCACCATGCAGCAGCCGTACATTGGCGCTATTTTTGCAAGATTTGCAGTTTTGGGTATGTATAAATGGTCTACGAGGATTCTAGAGCGCAGTCGAGAGTTCGATACGGTTCGAGTACGTCGCAAACAGTTTCCAGATACGATGAACACTCACGGTGCGAACTACTACGTTCCGATCCCGGATGAAGCGTGCGAAAAACAGCACAATGAGTAAGTACCGCTAATTTTCGTATATACTTGTGAAAAAAAACTTTTTTTAAACGTAATTGTATTTCTTACAGTTTTGATAAACCCCGCTACACGCCACGTATTTTGGGAAGGAGATTTGCCTTGACATCGACAGCATATAAATTTTTGGATGTTGGAATCAACGCGGGACCTATGTCCTCTGTGGATATACATATCAAGAGACACGGTAGTGTCTCGCGCCAAGTATACGCGGAGCGAGACCGACCGTGTCTCTTTTACGCGACGCGACGGGTTGCGAGTAACCGAGATGTTGAGATCTCGATAACGAGTGAACGGATCAAGTTCTAAGTAGGCTTGATCGATAGTTGGGGTAAAAATAAGGGGGGTATCTCCTATATAATTTTCCGCTACGTGCCCTACGAGCGGAGATATTGCGACGCAAAGTCCAAATGTGAAAATTTTTTTATTAAGATACGTCGTCTACTCATCATTATATATATATATATATCACGTGATCAGAGAAAATGTCCCTTTCACTTTTTCGACACTGGCGGCGCAGGTATCGCCAGTTTCGATATCGCGCGCGTATTTCGAACGATCTAGTAGGTAAATTATTAAAGGTCGATAGACTTATCGGTCAGAAGGAAGATTTTTATTTAGCTAAATTTAAGTATATATATAATATATATTGATTCTTATGAATCAAGCTTGAATTCGATGTTTAGGTATCCCAGGTTGTCGATGACGAGATACAAATAGTGCGCTTCATAGTTTTCGGTGTCCAGGTGTAATAATACGTTGAATTCGATGTCTACGTGTTCCAGGTTGCCGATGACGAAGTCCACATAGTGCGCTTCGTAGTTTTCGGTGTCTATGTGTATTAATACCTTGAATTCGATGTCCACGTGTCCCAGGTTGCCGATGACGGGATCCAGATGGTGCGCTTCATAGTTTTCGGTGTCCAGGTGTAATCGTACGTTGAATGCGATGTCTAGGTGTCCCAGGTTGCCGATGACGATGTCTAGATAGTGAGCTCCGTAGTTTTCAATGTCCAAGTGTAATAATACGTTGAATGCGATGTCTAGGTGTCCCAGGTTGCCGATGACGATGTCTAGATAGTGAGCTCCGTAGTTATCGGTGTCTACGTGTATTAATACATTAAATTCGATTTCTAGGTGTCCCAGGTTGCTGATGACAAGGTCCACATAGTGCGCTTCGTAATTTTCGGTGTCCAGGTGTAATAATACGTTGAATTCGATGTCTACGTGTTCCAGGTTGCCGATGACGAAGTCCACATAGTGCGCTCCGTAGGTTTTGGTGTCTACGTGTATTAATACCTTGAATTCGATGTCCACGTGTCCCAGGTTGCCGATGACGGGATTCAGATAGTGCGCTTCATAGTTTTCGGTGTCCAGGTGTAATAATACGTTGAATTCGATGTCTAGGTGTTCCAGGTTGCCGATGACGATGTCTAGATAGTGAGCTCCGTAGTTTTCAATGTTCAGGTGTAATAATACGTTGAATGCGATGTCTAGGTGTCCCAGGTTGCCGATGACGATGTCTAGATAGTGAGCTCCGTAGTTATCGGTGTCTACGTGTATTAATACATTGAATTCGATTTCTAGGTGTCCCAGGTTGCTGATGACAAAGTCCACATAGTGCGCTTCGTAATTTTCGGTGTCCAGGTGTAATAATACGTTGAATTCGATGTCTACGTGTTCCAGGTTGCCGATGACGAAGTCCACATAGTGCGCTCCGTAGGTTTTGGTGTCTACGTGTATTAATACCTTGAATTCGATGTCCACGTGTCCCAGGTTGCCGATGACGGGATTCAGATAGTGCGCTTCATAGTTTTCGGTGTCCAGGTGTAATAATACGTTGAATTCGATGTCTAGGTGTTCCAGGTTGCCGATGACGAGGTCCACATAGTGCGCTCCGTAGTTTTCGGTGTTTACGTGTATTAATACTTTGAATTCGATGTCCACGTGTCCCAGGTTGCCGATGATGGGATCCAGATAGTGCGCTTCATAGTTTTCGGTGTCCGGGTGTAATCGTACGTTGAATGCGATGTTAAGGTGTCCCAGGTAAATTTGAGGTATTAATACACGTAGACACCGAAAACTACGGAGCGCACTATGTGGATCTCATCATCGGCAACGTGGGACACCTAGACATCAAATTCAACGTATTATTACACCTGGACACCGAAAACTATAGAGCGCACTATTTGTAACCCGTTATCGGCAACCTTGGATACCTAGACATCGAATTCAAGCTTAATTCATAAGAATCGACTTAAAAATTCCCTAGCGGCAAAACTAAAATTATGTCATAACATAATAGAAATTTGTTGAAATAAAATTATGTCTAGACTTAATAAAAACTGGACAAATTAAAATTATGTTTAGACATAATAAAAATTGGATGAATTAAAATTAAGTCTTGACATAATAAAAATAGGATGCATTAAAATTATGTCTGACATAAAAATAATTCCGCATTTTTATTATGTGCATACACATAATTTTAATTCATACAATTTTTATTATGTGTACACATAATTTGTTTTTGAATGAATGTAAAACGTATTTGTTACAATATCTATCCATTGTTGAAAATCGATATGCGCGACCAAAGCTCTTGTATATCATTAATTATGTTATTATTTATTATATATATTTTTATCCATATATTTTCAGTATTATTATTGTTACACTAGAAAAATTATTAGCATTTAGGATACAAATCTTTTTCCGTTAGTTTGTAAGTTTCATGATTAAAAAGATCATGTCGTATTATTAACATATACCTAAGATTTATAAAATCGTTATTAATTTTATTATATATTTCAATTGCGCGAATCTTAAATATGTTTTGTAAAAATTATGCATAATATTCCTATGCAAGGATACTTGTTTAAATATTTCTTCCTATTGCATTTAAGTATATAGAAAAATATACAATTTTTATGTGTTTGCACTTTATATTTAATGAGCAGGCAATTAAATATACATATATGATTCAATTTGCACTACGTTTACATGACACCGTTAATCGGGTTTTATAACATCGGTAGTTGTCAGGAAGACCAATCGTAATCATTCTTCAGAAGAATGGAATAGTTGTGATTGACTGGCTTAAGAACTACCGATGTTATAAAACCCGATCAACAGTGCCATGTAAACGTAGTCTATGTCTCTTTATAGACTCACATAGTTATATACTTTTAAATCTTTTTCTTTTCTAAAATTCAATCAATTGAATAGCATAAACTACGTTATCATATTATATATTTTTGGTACGTAGTGTGCAAATGTATTTTGAAATGAAGATTATATATTTTCTATACTGAATTATTTACACACACGTGCGGTTTCAGAGAATCATTTTTCGCCAACTCAAATATGTTCCTACTCAACTGTCAAAATATGAAAGATAATTTTATCATCTAGTTGTGACATTCGCTTGAATTCCCGAAATAATTTTCAAGGATGTGAGTACGAATATGTATATCGTATTATTTAATATTTATAATTAATAGAAAATTATAAACGATGCGTTATGTATGAGAAATTTGACAGAATTGTTTTTATCAAATAGAATTAATTTGCGACTAGTTGAAGGAAATAAAAGAATAAACAAATCAGGTAAGTTGCAGACACGTGTTACAGGTGTCCATCTGTAATTATCAAAAACATCGATACCTGTAGATATCGGTACATATACAATTGCGAACAACACTCAGTAAGACACGCGAATAAAAATAAATAAAAAAATTTTACAGTTAACGACTTATTAACATTAATCATGCTATATTGCGATTATGTTTTATGTTGAAATTGAAAAATATATACAAGGTGTACAACTAAAAGGGTTACAGATTATTATTTTTAAAAAACTAAGCAAAATATTAAATTGTTGTTTTCTTTAGAAATAATAGTCCGTAACACTTTCAGCTTCATACCTTGTATATACTGTTTATAAGATTATAAGATATATTGTTTATAAGATTAAGATGCGTAACACACTACAAAAAGGCGTGATATCCGTACAAAACTACCTTTTTTAAAAAAAAGGTAAAAAAGGCGCCAAGTACACGCATAGTAGTGTATATGTTGTTACCTCGAAAAAAGAGAAAGTGGTAGTATTATACCTCGAAAAAATATAAGTAACAAGTGGTAGACATAATCTTTATATCTCGAAAAATTTCGAAAAAAATCTAAGCAGTAGTATGTTTATGTCCGAAAAATTATAACCCAAGTGATACACATCACAAAATTATGTTACCTTATCAAAAAGAAGAGTCGCGCTTCAAGTGATCTATTACAATTACAAAAAAGAAATGATATTTCTTTAAATTACAGCGCCAATTACAGAGAGAACATATATATTGCCTCAAAAAATAATTGTTGCACTACCTACTTTGAAAAATATTTACATTGTGTAAATTAGAAAAGAATGTATGATAACAATTTTATAAGATTAAAAAATTTTATTTAAATTTCACAAGGGAATACAAGGTATTTAAATACAAAGTTTACATGTGTATTTTTTAGTGGTCACAAAGAATTACAGAGGTAACAGTACAAAATAAAAATATTTTATTAAAATATCCAACGAGGGATGTCTTTTATCGCAAAATATATACGTCTCATAGAGCTTTACAATCTGTACATACTGTTTGTAAGATAAAGATATACTGTTTCTATAAGATGCGTAACACTACAAAATGCATGATATCAGTACAAAATTACCTTTTTCAAAAAGGTAAAAAAAAGGCGCCAAGTACACGCGTAGTTGTTACCTCGAAAAAAAACCAAATGGTAGTATCATTAATTTTAAATTTAAAAATATTTTAATAAAACCCAAATGGTACGTAATATATCTTTGTACATCGAAAAAACTCAAAAGTGGGTAGGTAGTATCTTTATTTTCACAAAATTATATTACCTAACTTAACTCAAGTGACATGTATTTCAAAAAAAGATGTGAAATCTTTAAATTAAATTGCGCCAATTGTTAAAAAAATATGTATATTGCTTTGAAAGATAATTGTTATGCAACTATACTTTAAAGAAATAAAACCCAAGTGGTATCTTCGTATTTCTATTCAAGGGTCTTCCTATTCTAAACCAAGTGATAATAGCTTCTTAATTCTCTTTAACAAATTTTTAATATTACAAAGAATCATTTTAATTACAAAAAATTAAAGAAGTAACGGTACAAAATAAAAATATTTAAAACAAAATAAATAAATTTTTCTTGTAAAAAAACTTGGCGCTGCTAGACTTTGAAATTTAAACATTAAAATTTAAACATTAGTACTGAGATTTTTAATTGAATAAAAAATAATAAACATAATTTAGGGAAGAATGCGACAGGAGTAAAAATGCAGCGCCAAGTTTTTTTACAAGAAAAATTTATTTATTTTGTTTTAAATATTTTTATTTTGTACCGTTACTTCTTTAATTTTTTGTAATTAAAATGATTCTTTGTAATATTAAAAATTTGTTAAAGAGAATTAAGAAGCTATTATCACTTGGTTTAGAATAGGAAGACCCTTGAATAGAAATACGAAGATACCACTTGGGTTTTATTTCTTTAAAGTATAGTTGCATAACAATTATCTTTCAAAGCAATATACATATTTTTTTAACAATTGGCGCAATTTAATTTAAAGATTTCACATCTTTTTTTGAAATACATGTCACTTGAGTTAAGTTAGGTAATATAATTTTGTGAAGAAGAAAATAAAGATTTCACATCTTTTTTATTGAAATACATGTCACTTGAGTTAAGTTAGGTAATATAATTTTGTGAAAATAAAGATACTACCTACCCACTTTTGAGTTTTTTCGATGTACAAAGATATATTACGTACCATTTGGGTTTTATTAAAATATTTTTAAATTTAAAATTAATGATACTACCATTTGGTTTTTTTTCGAGGTAACAACTACGCGTGTACTTGGCGCCTTTTTTTTACCTTTTTGAAATTGGTGATAACCGAGGCAATCGGATGATTCTGCCACATGCAACGTGGGTGACATTCATCGAAAAACGTGCAGATATACAGCGACTCGTGCAGTCATCGGCACCATCATCGCTAACGTTTCGAGATCTGTAGCTTGTTAAAATACGTGACGCAGATATTGTAAAATTGACGTCGTGCGGCACCAACTTGTACATGAAACCGTCAACTGTACTCTTCCTGTTCGAACTAGAACATTGCGTCGAGAATGTGTATTTTCAACTATATAAATATGTTCACGACGTAAGTGATAAATTCAAACATTTTGTAACAATTTTACGTCAAAATTGTATCACCGATAAATGTAACGCAGTTACAATCTTGCGTGAATTTTATGATAAAAATTCGATTTTTGATTGTGAACTGTTGGCGTATGCTGCTGATAGTATTGTGTATAATGCGCTACATGATAAATAAATACATATAATATGGTTAAAAAATTTCCTTTTCATTTACCGTTCCCTGTCGTTAAGCTTCGTTTATCGTTTACTAAAATATAATATTAAAATTAAATATCGCGAAGATCTAAACGATTAAATATTGTTGGCGAAAAAAATATATGCGATCGTGCGCGATAACGCGAACGGGGGCCGGGGGCCGGGAGGGACCGCGAGAACAAGAAGACGCGCGCGACCGGGGCGAGGAAGAGATAACGCAAGCGTGTGACGTCACGCGGACCGGCGCGGCCGTTGCACGCGGACCCCTCCCGCGGCGAAAACGCGGTCGCCCCGCGGCGCCGGAAAACCCCCTCGCCCCGCGGCGCCGGAAAACGCGGAACCCCTCGCCCCGCGGCGCCGGAAAACGCGGACCCCCCGCGGCGCCGGAAAACGCGGTTCCCCCCTCCCCCTCCCCGCGGCGCCCAAAAACGCGGTTCCCCCCTCCCTCTCCCTGCGGTGCTCGAAAAACGCGGTTCCCCCCTCCCCCTCAGCGCGGAGCTCGAAAAACGCGGTTCCCCCCTCCCCCGGTCCTCCGACCCGTGGTCCCCACCCCTGCCCGCGGTTTCCACGACCCGCGGTTACCCCCCCCGCCGCCTGCGGTCCCCCCTGCGCGCGGTTCCCCCCGCTCCTCACCCCCCCTCAGATCCCACAGGTTGGGGTAGAACATACATAGCTTACCTACTTATATAATTGTAAGGGACTTTGTAGTAGCGAGGGTATTAGAACGGTAATCTTACCGGGATATGACCACGCTTAACGAAGGGTAAGACGGCGATTAATTGCCGGGAGCGAGACTCGAAAGCCGGAATGTCAGGAAAGAGGGCAGAAGAGGGGACCTCGTGAATCAGCCACGTAATGTGGAAATAACGTATTTTATTAGTGACCGACTGATACAGGACTTTTATCGCAACGCGCGAAGATAACGCGACTTTATAGCCCGGGAGGTAGCGACACAAAAGTGTCAGCGATTTGATTAGTCTTGGAACAAAGTAATTTCTCTTGTTTTAATAGTGTTGTTGATGAAATGCAGAGTCTGGCTGCGCTGTCACGCTGGAATGGGCGTTGCGGCGCCTTTGACCTTGTCGAAAAAACACTTATGTTGGAAAAATTTGATTAGTGCTGAGCTTTTATATATTTATTGTTTTTTGTATAAAAAAATGTTTTAGAAGAGTCTGGCATGCAACTGACACTGGAAAATGAGTCTGGCATCCTCCCAAAGTCGTTGTAAAAAGTCGATTTGTAGAATCATTTGATTAGAGCTGTAACTTGTCAAGATGGTAGTTTAAATATATAAAATTATAAAAAAATAAGTCTGGCTACTTGTACTGGCTGGAAAATTGGTCTGGCACCCCCTTTAAAGTCGTCTGCACGAGCGCGCCGGTAGCTCGTTGCCCGCCGTATCTGTAATATTATTAACGCATTACTCATTGAAAAAAATTTTACTTGTCCAAAAGGAGAAACGTAAACAATTTCGTGCTTATTAGTAGTGGAATAATGTGTAATTAATTATGTAATAATCAGAAATAAAGTAATTTAAAAATAAAACTTTATTTTAAAATAGTCAACATTATGAAAGTATACGCTTATAAAAAATTAATTAACTTTATTTATTAAAATTATTAATTTATTCATCTGGATAATCTGTAATCAAACTTTCAATTTCTGATGAACTTTTATTTTCATCATCGGTGAGCTCGGTGTTGTCGGTATCGTCATCGGATTCTTCTTCGATTTCCTTTGATTGAGTACGTTCATGTTCTCGATCTGAAAATGATTCAAAGTTGAATTTATTATTAAAATTACACGATTTTAATAAGCTACGATAAAAGCAAAACTTTTACGAACTAAACTAATTAACTCGTTTTATTTGCAAAAAAATAATTATTATCTTAAAATCATATTTCTAAAGTCATGATTAAAGATTTATTAACAGTATTTAAACCAAAATTCTTTATATTTTTATAAACGAAAATATTATAATATTATAAATAAATAATTAGTTATTATAATGATAAGTATCTTTATTAATTTCAATTTATTTGTTGCATCATTATTATAACTTTATTACTAGTTTATTTATTCAAAATTAATTTTGCATTTATTTAAAATAAAATTAATTTATGAAATATACCTTCATTTTCTTTCTCATTCGATTCAAGTAATATATATCGCTCACGAACGGGGGCAGTTGCACTCCTTTGAACCAAGTAAACTCGTACTTTTCGTCAACTTCTTGCCAGCCATTCTCAATCGGAGACAAAATTGTCATATGCTGCAAATAAGCATTTCTCCAAATGGTTGCGATGCATGATGCTCTCAAAAGTTGTTGCTTTAATTCGGATTGACATGGAGGTATAGATGACGCAGCAAATACAACTTTTGAGAGCGTCACACATTGCAACCATTTGGAGAATTGCTTATTTGCAGCATATGACAATTTTGTCTCCGATTGAGAATGGCTGGCAAGAAGTTGACGAAAAGTACGAGTTTACTTGGTTCGAAGGAGTGCAACTGCCCCCGTTCGTGAGCGATATATATTACTTGAATCGAATGAGAAAGAAAATGAAGGTATATTTCATAAATTAATTTTATTTTAAATAAATGCAAAATTAATTTTGAATAAATAAACTAGTAATAAAGTTATAATAATGATGCAACAAATAATTTGAAATTAATAAAGATACTTATCATTATAATAACTAATTATTCATTTATAATATTATAATATTTTAGTTTATAAAAATATAAAGAATTTTGGTTTAAATACTGTTAATAAATTTTTAATCATGACTTTAGAAATATGATTTTAAGATAATAATTATTTTTTTGCAAATAAAACGAGTTAATTAGTTTAGTTCGTAAAAGTTTTGTTTTTATCGCAGCTTATTAAAATCGTGTAATTTTAATAATAAATTCAACTTTGAATCATTTTCAGATCGAGAACATGAACGTACTCAATCAAAGGAAATCGAAGAAAAATCCGATGACGATACCGACAACACCGAGCTCACCGATGATGAAAATGAAAGTTCATCAGAAATTGAAAGTTTGATTACAGATTATCCAAATGAATAAATTAATAATTTTAATAAATAAAGTTAATTGATTTTTTATAAGCGTATACTTTCATAATGTTGACTATTTTAAAATATAGTTTTATTTTTAAATTATTTTATTTCTGATTATTAGATAATTAATTACACATTATTCCACTACTAATAAGCACAAAATTGTTTACGTTTCTCCTTTTGGACAAGTAAAATCTTTTTCAATGAGTAATGCGTTAATAATATTACAGATACGGCGGGCAACGAGCTACCGGCGCGCTCGTGCAGACGACTTTAAAGGGGGTGCCAGACCAATTTTCCAGCCAGTACAAGTAGCCAGACTTATTTTTTTTATAATTTTATATATTTAAACTACCATCTTGACAAGTTACAGCTCTAATCAAATGATTCTACAAATCGACTTTTTACAACGACTTTGGGAGGATGCCAGACTCATTTTCCAGTGTCAGTTGCATGCCAGACTCTTCTAAAACATTTTTTTATACAAAAAACAATAAATATATAAAAGCTCAGCACTAATCAAATTCTTTCAACATAAGTGTTTTTTCGACAAGATCAAAGGCGCCGCAACGCCCATTCCAGCGAGACAGCGCAGCCAGACGCTGCATTTCATCAACAACACTATTAAAACAAGAGAAATTACTTTGTTCCAAGACTAATCAAATCGCTGACACTTTTGTGTCGCTACCTCCCGGGCTTATTACACGGTTGTGCCCTGCAAGCGACTTTCGAGCCTGCACGGACCGGTAGCGCTCGGGCTTCTTCTTCTTCGTATGTTTAATGGCCTTCAGGCAATACTGCCCCGAAAACGGCCAGGGCGAACCAATAGTCTTACGAGCCGTGAGGCGTGTCTTTTTTCAATTGCACTGACGCAAGTATGAGCCGTGAGGCGTGTCTTTTTTCAATTGCACTGACGCGAGTATGTGTAGTTGTGTGTGTATGTCCGCGGTGTCGGGAACTCGGGTTAATGCCGTGGGTTTGTTAGGCCGAAGGAACTGCGCGGATCACTTCCCCCTGCGGCCGTAGCGCTCGGGCGGCTCGGGCCCCGCGTCGCGTGATTGCCTCGACCAATCCTAAACGCTCATCGAGATCGCGCAGTAATAACGGGCCAGCTCGGAGGCCGCGCAACGTAAACCCGGGCGAACTACGCCGGATGAAACTACCCCGCAATGGCGTTTCTTACATAATATAATATTGATTCTTATGAACCAAGCTTGAATTCGATGTTTAGGTATCCCAGGTTGCCGATGACGAGGTACAGATAGTGCGCTCCGTAGTTTTCGGTGTCTACGTGTATTAATACCTTGAATTCGATGTCCACGTGTCCCAGGTTGCCGATGACGGGATCCAGATAGTGCGCTTCATAGTTTTCGGTGTTCAAGTGTAATCGTACGTTGAATTCGATATCTAAGTGTCCCAGGTTGCCGATGACAAGGTCCACATAGTGCACTCTGTAGTTTTCGGTGTCTACGTGTATTAATACCTTGAAATTGATGTTTAGGTGTACCAGGTTGCTGATGACGAGGTCCAGATAGCGCGCTCCGTAGTTTTCGGTGTCTAGGTGTGATAATACCTCGAATTCGATGTCTACGTGTCCCAGGTTGCCGATGACGAGGTTTGCATAGTGCGCTTCGTAGTTTTTGGTGTCTAGGTGTATTAACAACTTTTAATCTGAATGTAGGACACGTAGATATCGAATTCGAGGTATTAATACACGTAGACACCAAAAACTACGAAGCGCACTATGTGGACCTCGTCATCGGCAACGTGGAACACCTAGACATCGAATTCAAGGTATTAATACACCTGGACACCAAAAACTATGGAGCGCACTATCTGGAACTCGTCATCGGCAACCTGGAACACGTGGACATCAAATTCAAGGTATTAATACACCTGGTCACCGAAAACTATGGAGCGCACTATGTGGACCTTGTTATCGGCAATCTGGGACACCTAGACATCGAATTCAAGCTTGATTCATAAGAATCGACTTAAAAATTCCTTAGCGGCAGAATTAAAATTATGTCATGACATAATAAAAATTCGCTGAATTAAAATTATGTCTAGACATAATAAAAATTGGACGAATAATAGTAACCTTTCGAAAGTAGAGGTTTTAAGCGAGGAGCACACACTTCTGCACAATGCATAATGCGTAAGCATAAGAAAATTGATTGGTCCATACACATGTGCATAAGGAAATAGACCAATCAGTTTTCTTATGCTTACGCATTATGCGTTATGCAGAAGTGTGCTCCCCGCTTTAAGCTTGAAAAAATTTTATTCATTTTTAACAAAGTTACAGCTGCTCGAATTTTGCCTATTTTTAAAGATAAAATTAGTATTCCTTCAATTTTTGTGAGAAATGTATAATTTACTTTTACTTAAATATTATTAATTTTTATGTATTTGTTGTTATTGCTAATTTTTATAAATAATTAAAAAATACAAAATAAAAATGTTTTGCAGATTCTTGCTTAACACTACAAAATAGGTGATATCAGTACAAAATTACCTTTTTCAAAAATGTTGAAAACATAGCGATTTATCAACATATGAAAGAGAGCGCGCTGCCATCTACCGTATTCATAAGTAAGCAACCGATTCCGTAAACACTCTATAGAGACCAGCCTAGTAATATTTGTAGTGCGTATGTTTCGCACGCAAAGGCGCTGCAATACTCGGTTTCCGCGTCTGTAGGGCGCTGCGATATCTGACTTCCGCGTTCGTTACGGAAGTAGCGATCGTGCTTTTGCGAGCTTGCGGATCGACGATCGTCATTACCAATTCGTCTTCCGTCCAAGAAAGTCAAGCGTGTCGAGTCGTGTCTTATACCCGTTCTTTTTTCATTTGTATTATCTAAAGATTGAGTCATGATATCGGTCCTCAGCAATTGATCTTAATTACTGCGAGTGGCCAAAATTCAGAAGGTGACATAACGCCAGAAAGGACGACGTTCGACACAAGGAAAGGCGACGATCGACACGAGGAAAGATATCTGCCATCGTCTTGTATAAGGAAAGGCATCCGCCATTACTGATAATCCGAAGGACGTTACAAAGACGAAGCATATATTCGAGGGAGATATACTACTGATGTCTCATTCGTAAAGGCGGTATTCCTCCTTTCTGGAGTTACTTTCACATAAAGTGGAAGCGCATACAGGTAACTCTCGATATTTGTAAAGGGACCGCTGATTAAGTTGTAAATTCCTCTATCTAAGTAACTTGTTTGTGGTTCTAGAATATTCGAGAACTTCTTCCTTTTTGTTGGAATTAGGAATTATTAAGACTGTCTTTGCGGTATTGCAAAGCGTTCAATCCTGAATTCTTCTCAAGCTGTGGCCAGGCTTTAAGAAAGGAAAGACTTAAATTATAAGAAAGACTCGGCTGCAACCACGCGTATTTAGTATAATTGCTCTCTTTCATCGTAATCTTACCTTCACTTTGTAAAGATTGTACGAATTCGTTAAGATATCGATTAAAAGTCATGTGATCTAAGCGGTCAAGTTAATATTCTATAAAATTGTACATATCTCGTTCTACAAGTATAATCTATTGCGATTTAGTCATATTCGTTTTCTTTATCGAAGTCAATTGCGTACTTCTAGTATTGCCTAATATGACGAAATGAGCACTTACTCCGAAAACTCTTTACGACAGTTAGATTATATTTTACACGCAATATAATTTCTTTACGATAATTTGATATATCCTTTATGAATTAATGCGTTGAACAAATGAATTGAATAACAGTTTTTTATTCTTTAATTAATAACTTTTACTACATAAGGTAAAGATATACGTTTATTCCTCAAGAATAGTTTTTACATTGATTTCTCAGAAATCTTTTTGCTTTGTTTGTAAAGCAGCAAGCTAGTTCCACGCATTATTTTATCTCTCATGTATGTATCAATGAATTGATGTTCAAATTTATGATTGCAATCTATGTTGAAATGTTTTTCATTGATAGTCCATTCATAAAGATGATTTATTCCTTAATACTTCACTAACTTTCCTTTAGTAAAGTAAATTTAGTTAATTTTGTTTGGTCATTGCTTTGTAATTTACAAAAGAAGTATTTCAAGTAAGAAAGATACTTTAAATGAAGCGAACGGACTACCAATGACTGAATTTTATTATACTAAGATTATGTATTTGATTCCATATGTTACTACTTATGCACTTATATGAATACTACGCTATAATTTAAATAACTTTAATATTTGGTAAACAATTAATACATCAAGTCTAATTTTCAAAACTATAAATGAGTTGTGTTTTCTCAAAGCCAATACGATATTACGTTCTTTCTGGACGTATGCACAAAAAAAGGTAAAAAAAAGTGCCAAGTACACGCAATGTATTTTGTAAATTCAAAAATCTAACCTAAGTGGTAGCTTTATATCTTTTTCACAAAATTATATTATCTAACTTAACTCAAGTGTCATGTATTTCAAAAAAAAGATGTGAAATCTTTAATTTCTTCTTCACAAAATTGTATTACCTAACTTAACTCAAGTGACATGTATCTAATCTAAGTGGTAGCTTTATATCTTTTTCACAAAATTATATTACCCAACTTAACTCAAGTGACATGTATTTCAAAAAAAGATGTGAAATCTTTAAATTAAATTGTGCCAATTGTAAAGAGAATATGTATATTGCTTTGAAAGATAATTGTTATGCAACTACTTTAAAGAAATAAAACCCAAGTGGTATCTTTGTATTCCTATTCAAGGGTCTTTCTATTCTAAACCCAAGTGATAATAGCTTCTTAATTCTCTTTAACAAATTTTTAATATTACAAAGAATCATTTTAATTACAAAGAATTAAAGAAGTAACAGTATAAAATTAAAATATTGGATAAAGTTCCGAAAACGGTCCACCTCCGATTTCGATGAAACTTTGTAAAAAGCTTAGTTTTGAGTTAAAATGAAAGCCCTTAAAAGGAATTTTGGCGACTCCTATGATAAAGCTATTTTTTAAGATGAAATGAGATAAAAGTTGCCAACAAAGGTATAGCTTTCGTTAAAGCAGAGCACACACACACGTGTGTATGTCCTGCTTTATAGAAGTTGTGATTTTCGTTAAAGCAGGGCACACACACACGCTTGTTTACATAATTATTTATGTATTCTGCTGTAAGTATATAATAAAAACATAAAATTATTCAATAAAAACAGTAAATATTCAATTTATAACATCCCGTACAATTATGAAGGTCTTCGTATATTTTTTATCATTTCCCACGTGGATCAGTGGCGCGGTTTAATAGCATTCAATTCTTTAAAGCGCGTCACCTAACCCACGTGGATAAGTGGCGCGGTTTAATAGCATTCAATTCTTTAAAGCGCGTCATCTAACCTACGCGGGATCAGTATATATTCAATTTATAACATCCCGTACAATTATGAAGGTCCTCGTATATTTTTTATCATTTCATCTTAAAAAATAGCTTTATCATAGGAGTCGCCAAAATTCCTTTTAAGGACTTTCATTTCAACTCAAAATGAAGCTTTTCACAAAGTTTCATCGAAATCGGAGGTGGGCCGTTTTCGGAACTCCACCCAAAATATTTAATTAAAACAAAATAAATAAATTTTTTTGTAAAAAAACTTGGCGCTGCTTTTTTACTCCTGTCGCATTCTTCCCTAAATTATGTTTATTGTTTTTTATTCAATCAAAAATCTCAGTACTAATGTTTAAATTTTAATGTTTAAATTTCAAAGTCTAGCAACGCCAAGTTTTTTTACAAGAAAAATTTATTTATTTTGTTTTAAATATTTTTATTTTGTACCGTTACTTCTTTAATTTTTTGTAATTAAAATGATTCTTTGTAATATTAAAAATTTGTTAAAGAGAATTAAGAAGCTATTATCACTTGGTTTAGAATAGGAAGACCCTTGAATAGAAATACGAAGATACCACTTGGGTTTTATTTCTTTAAAGTATAGTTGCATAACAATTATCTTTCAAAGCAATATACATATTTTTTTTACAATTGGCGCAATTTAATTTAAAGATTTCACATCTTTTTTTGAAATAAATGTCACTTGAGTTAAGTTAAGTAATATAATTTTGTGAAGAAGAAAATAAAGATTTCACATCTTTTTTATTGCAATACATGTCACTTGAATTAAGTTAGGTAATATAATTTTGTGAAAATAAAGATACTACCTACCCACTTTTGGGTTTTTTCGAGGTACAAAGATATATTACGTACCATTTGGGTTTTATTAAAATATTTTTAAATTTAAAATTAATGATACTACCATTTGGTTTTTTTTCGAGATAAAAACTACGCGTGTACTTGGCGCCTTTTTTTTACCTTTTTGAAAAAGGTAATTTTGTACTGATATCATGCATTTTGTAGTGTTACGCATCTTAGAAACAGTATATCTTTATCTTACAAACAGTATGTACAGATTGTAAAGCTCTATGAGCCGTATATATTTTGCGATAAAAGACATCCCTCGTTGGATATTTTAATAAAATATTTTTATTTTGTACTGTTACCTCTGTAATTCTTTGTGACCACTAAAAAATACGCATGTAAACTTTGTATTTAAATACCTTGTATTCCCTTGTAAAATTTAAATAAAAATTTTTAATCTTATAAAATTGTTATCATACATTCTTTTCTAATTGACACAATGTAAAGATTTTTCAAAGTAGGTAGTGCAACAATTATTTTTTGAGGCAATATATATGTTCTCTCTGTAATTGGCGCTGCAATTTAAAAAAATATCATTTCTTTTTTGTAATTGTAATAGATCATTTGAAGCGCGACTCTTCTTTTTGATAAGGTAACATAATTTTGTAATGTGTATCACTTGGGTTATAATTTTTCGGACATAAAGATACTACTGCTTAGATTTTTTCGAGATTTTTCGAGATATAAAGATTATGTCTACCACTTGTTACTTATATTTTTTCGAGGTATAATACTACCACTTTCTCTTTTTTCGAGGTAACAACATATACACTACTATGCGTGTACTTGGCGCCTTTTTTTACCTTTTTTTAAAGAAGGTAGTTTTGTACGGATATCACGTCTTTTTGTAGTATAACGCATTTTATAAACAGTATGTACAGGGTAAAGCTATTTGGAGGTATAATACAACCACTTTGTTTTTTTCGAGGTAACAACATAACAGGGTAACAACATAATACATATACACTACTATGCGTGTACTTGGCGCCTTTTTTTACCTTTTTTTAAAAAGGTATTTTTGTACGGATATCACGCCTTTTTGTAGTGTGTTACGCATCTTAATCTTATAAACAATATATCTTATAATCTTATAAACAGTATATACAAGGTATGAAGCTGAAAGTGTTACGGACTATTATTTCTAAAGAAAACAACAATTTAATATTTTGCTTAGTTTCTTAAAAATAATAATCTGTAACCCTTTTAGTTGTACACCTTGTATATATTTTTCAATTTTAACATAAAACATAATCGCAATATAGCATGATTAATGTTGATGTTAATAAGTCGTTAACTGTAAAATTTTTTATTTATTTTTATTCGCGTGTTTTACTGAATGTTGTTCGCAATTGTATATGTATTGATATCTACAGGTATCGATGTTTTTGATAATTACAGATGGACACCTGTAACACGTGTCTGAAACTTACCTGATGTGTTTATTCTTTTATTTCCTTCAACTAATCGCAAAATAATTCTATTTGATAAAAGCAATTCTGTCAAATTTCTCATACATAACGCATTGTTTATAATTTTCTATTAAATATAAATATTAAATAGTACGATATTATATTCGTACAGTTGAGTAGGAACATATTTGAGTTGGCGAAAAATGATTCTCTGAAACCGCACGTGTGTGTAAATAATTTAGTAGAAAATATATAATCTTCATTTCAAAATACATTTGCACACTACGTACCAAAAATATATAATATGATAACGTAGTTTTTGCTATTCAATTGATTGAATTTTAGAAAAGAAAAAGATTTAAAAGTATATAACTATGTCAGTCTATAAAGAGACATAGACTACGTTTACATAATACTGTTGATCGGGTTTTATAACATCGGTAGTTCTTAGGCCAGTCAATCACAACTATTCCATTCTTCTGAAGAATGATTACGATTGGTCTTCCTGACAACTACCGATGTTATAAAACCCGATTAACGGTGTCATGTAAACGTAGTGCAAATTGAATCATATGTATTTAATTGCCTGCTCATTAAATATAAAGTGCAAACACATAAAAATTGTATATTTTTCTATATACTTAAATGCAATAGGAAGAAATATATAAACAAGTATCCTTGCATAGGAATATTATGCATAATTTTTACAAAACATATTTAAGATTCGCGCAATTGAAATATATAATAAAATTAATAACGATTCTATAAATCTTAGGTATATGTTAATTTTTAAAAAAAAGGTAAAAAAAGGCGCCAAGTACACGCATAGTAGTGTATATGTTGTTACCTCGAAAAAAGAGAAAATAGTAGTACTATACTTCGAAAAAGTATAAGTAACAAGTGGTAGACATAATCTTTATATCTCAAAAAATCTCGAAAAAATCTAAGCAGTAGTATCTTTATTTCTGAAAAATTATAACCCAAGTGATACACATCACAAAATTATGTTACCTTATCAAAAAGAAGAGTCGCGCTTCAAGTGATCTATTACAATTACAAAAAAGAAATGATATCTCTTTAAATTACAGCGCCAATTACAGAGAGAACATATATATTGCCTCAAAAAATAATTGTTGCACTACTTTGAAAAATCTTTACTTTGTATCAATTAAAAAAGAATATATGATAACAATTTTATAAGATTAAAAAATTTTATTTAAATTTCACAAGGGAATACAAGATATTTAAATACAAAGTTTACATGTGTATTTTTTAGTGGTCACAAAGAATTACAGAGGTAACAGTACAAAATAAAAATATTTTATTAAAATATTTAATCCAACAAGGGAATACAATTTGTATTTAAATACAAAGTTTATATATGTATTTTTCAATAAAATAGAGGATTTAATCACAAAGAATTACAGAGGTAACAGTACAAAATAAAAATATTTTATTAAAATACATAAATTTTTCTTGTAAAAATACTTGGCGCTGCTAGACCTCGAAATTTTTAATAAATAAATAAACTTATCCTATACTTAATTATAAGCCGCAATTTTTTTTTAAACTTTGAGGCTCAGTATCTTTATTTTTTATACCGGAAGAGGTACTGAAATTTATACCACGCATAAAGCACACCTAAATTAACGTATATTCACAGTTTCAAAAAAATCCTAAGAAAATCGATTTTCTCTAGTATAAAGATGAGAGAACGTCCTTAATTTGTCCAGTTTTTATTATGTCTAGACATAATTTTAATTCAACGAATTTTTATTATGCCATGACATAATTTTAGTTCTGCCGCTAGGGAATTTTTAAGTTGATTCTTATGAATCAAGCTTGAATTCGATGTCTAGGTATCCCAGGTTGCCGATAACGGGTTACAAATAGTGTGCTCCATAGTTTTTGGTGTCCAGGTGTAATAATACGTTGAATTCGATGTTTAGGTGTCCCACGTTGCCGATGACGAGATCCACATAGTGCGCTCCGTAGTTTTCGGTGTTTACGTGTATTTTAAATTCGATATCTACGTGTCCTCCATTCGGATTTAAAGTTATTAATACACCTAGTCACCATAAACTACGAAGCGCACTATGTGGACCTCGTCATCGGCAACCTGGAACACGTAGACATCGAATTCGAGGTATTATTACACCTAGACACCAAAAACTACGGAGCGCGCTATCTGAACCTCGTCATCAGCAACCTGGGACACCCAGACATCAATTTCAAGGTATTAATACACGTAGACACCAAAAACTACAGAGCGCACTATGTAAATCCCGTCATCGGCAACCTGGGACACGTGGACATCGAATTCAAAGTATTAATACACGTAGACACCGAAAACTACGGAGCTCACTATCTAGACATCGTCATCGGCAACCTGGGACACCTATACATCGCATTCAACGTATTATTACACCTGGACACCGAAAACTACCAAGCGCACTATGTGGACCTCGTCATCGGCAACCTGGGACACCTAGAAATCGAATTTAAGGTATTAATACACGTAGACACCGAAAACTACGGAGCTCATTATCTAGACATCGTCATCGGCAACCTGGGACATCTAGACATCGCATTTAACGTATTATTACACCTGGACACCGAAAACTACGGAGCTCACTATCTAGACATCGTCATCGGCAACCTGGGACACCTAGACATCGCATTCAACGTACGATTACACCTGGACACCGAAAACTATGAAGCGCACTATCTGGATTCCGTCATCGGCAACCTGGGACACGTGGACATCGAATTCAAGGTATTGATACACGTAGACACCGAAAACTACTGAGCGCACTATGTGGACCACGTCATCGGCATCCTGGGACACTTAGACATCGCATTCAACGTATTATTACACCTGAACACCGAAAACTACGGAGCTCACTATCTAGACATTGTCATCGGCAACCTGGGACACCTAGACATCGCATTCAACGTACGATTACACCTGGACATCGAAAACTATGAAGCGCACTATCTGGATCCCGTCATCGGCAACCTGGGACACGTGGACATCGAATTCAAGGTATTAATACACGTAGACACCGAAAACTACGGAGCGCACTATGTGGACTTCGTCATCGGCAACCTGGAACACCTAGACATCGAATTCAACGTATTATTACACCTAGACACCGAAAACTATGAAGCGCAGTATCTGAATCCCGTCATCGGCAACCTGGGACACCTAGACATCGAATTCAACGTACGATTACACCTGGACACCGAAAACTATGAAGCGCACTATCTGGATTCCGTCATCGGCAACCTGGGACACGTGGACATCGAATTCAAGGTATTAATACACGTAGACACCGAAAACTACGGAGCGCACTATGTGGACCTCGTCATCGGCAACCTGGAACACGTAGACATCGAATTCAACGTATTATTACACCTGGACACCGAAAACTATGAAGCGCACTATCTGGACCTCGTCATCGGCAACCTGGGATACCTAGACATCGCATTCAACGTATTATTACACCTAGACTCCGAAAACTACGGAGCTCACTATCTAGACATCGTCATCGGCAACCTAAGACACCTAGACATCGCATTCAACGTACGATTACACCTTGTTGTGAGCGCACAACGATTCATAGATTAAGTATTGCACTTGGCAACTCCGAGTTGCCTCCTATCAGTAATTTGACCTTAGCGACGAAGACCGCTGACGCGAAGACCTGCCTAAGTTTCGGGAATGACCAAATATGGTCATCCCGGACATCACGGTGCCAAAAACGCTGACAACGAAGTCAGCAACACCGAGCGGATAAAGAGCCCGCCGTTTCGACGAGCGGCGGGCAGTCGCTAGTTACCATCTTAGCGGACACGCACGTTCGATTAACGACTAATAAATCACCTTCCGAACCGCGAGCGTCGTAACCAAGGTAAAGGGAACTGTATCAAAGAGTAAATGGGAAATATATTTGGCTGTTAACGTAATACATCGACGAGTGTTTCTTCTCCGACCCGAGATTCCCGAATCCAGTGCCGACCCTGAGAGAACTCCCGGTACAGGCACAACAATTGGTGGCAGCGGTGGGATCCCGACAATCGGAGAACGTTCCCGTCGCGTGTGTTTCCGCCACAAATATTCGCCTGAAAGAAAAGAGCGAAAAAGTGAAAGTGGTGAAATCAGCCCTGACGGAAGCACCCGGTAGCAGCCCGCTCGAAAGGAAAGAAGCACCCGGTAGTAGTCCGATCCAGAGGGAACAAAACAAAAAACGGCGTTAACGCATACGCTGGACTCAAATCTGCAGAGGGAACAGATCGGAAAGCGGCGGAAAGCATCCTTGAGAGAAACAGCCGGCCCGATCCCGAGTGAGCGAAAGTGAAATCCGGTAGCAGCCACGGAGCTTTATCAGCGACACCGGAGACGGCACCCGACCTACCGCACAGACTCGCCAGGCGAAGCGGCCCTGAGGCACGGCATAGCAGCGGACGACGACTCAACGGAAAGCCGATACCGTGTGCACCGCGTCCTTAATGTAAGTCCGTTCCAAAGAATAATACACGGACCGCAAGCGCCGAACGTAAATTTCGCGATTGCAGGGGATACAACCGCGAGCGCCGAAAACGAACTCCGAAATAGCATACTCGCGCGCGCCGAACTTAAATTTCGCGATTGCAGGGGATACAAAAGTGCAAGCGTCGATAGATGTCGGACGACTTGTCCCGGCATCCCCCTATTAGTAACGCGTCCTTCGTGTTAAGCGAGCGCGCGCAGCAAGCGATTGAGAATAGCATCCGAAACCGTTTTCACGCCGCACGACGAACCGACAACGAGTCGTTAGACCGCGTGCGACGAAACCTAGACTCGCAGCTCGCCGACGAGCACACGCCAGTACTCGAGTTACATCCCAATGTTATATTAGAACGCGAATTCGAATTTTTAGACGCAAGCCTATTAAACGCGAACGAAAACCCGCGAGATAGCTTAGCGGACGAACGCAGTGACGATCACAACAGTGACGCACGCACACTGCCCCCGACCGACGGTTACGCACGACCGGACACCTCGGCCGACACACAAAGCGAAAACTCCGGCAGAGGAGAATTTTCCTTAACGTCGTATGACAGCGACTTATTCGATCCGAACGAAGAGGATCATACCCCAAGAGCCAACAAGATGAGCCAGCAACGAGCCGCCGAGAATCTAGCGCCGCGACAAGACTTAACGCCCGCGCAAGTTAACGCAGAAAGAAATAGACTCGGGCCCCAGGAAAATCGACGACCGTCCGAGATAGAGCAAAGCCGAGCCCCCGAGCCGACGCAAACAAGCCCAGGAGCGATAGACTCCGTGGTTAGCGACATGTTACGCCTAATACACGACATGCAGGAGCGCATGAAGCGAACGGAGGCCGCCGAGTTCGAGCGCTCTGTGGAAGTCCTCCGCGCAATACGCGAGATGCAGGGGCGCATGAGCCGGATAGAAACCGCGACCTACGATCGTCCCGACGCCGTAGAGCGACGCGTATACAGCCAGGGCCCGCTGGACGTCACCTACGGGCGAACACGTAGCGACGTCCGTAGTCAGCCAGGACACCACGTCGGATTCCTCAGCCTGAAGGAAGCCCGTAACATGATTCCCGAAATAAACGGAGAATCGAGAGAGCGCGTCCGCGAATTCCTCAGTGCGAGTACGTACGCGATGAAAAATATACAGCCCGTGGACGAGGCTATGTTATTAGAAGCCATGCTGTGCACCAAATTTAAAGGTAAAGCCATGACCGACTTCGACACGCGCGATATTCGCGATTTCGAACAGCTGAAGCGCGAACTCGAAACGGAATATCTTGGAAAGCGCGGCATGACCTACCTGCAGTTGGAATTTAACTCCCTGAACCAGAAACCGGGAGAAAACGGGCAGGAATTCGGACGTCGAGTCGAAAAATTAGCGAGAGAACTGTATGAGGCCATGGAAGAAGGCCAAGGACACTCGCAAGAACAGCAGAAGGCGATCCTTGACAGCATCAAGACGCAAGCCCTGCAGAACTTCCAACTCGGACTACACGACGATATCAAGATGCTGGTGCGATCACAGCGATACCAAAGCCTGCAGGAGGCAATAACCGGCGCCATCGCCGAGGAAAAGGTTAGAGGCCCCGCCCCGCGGAACGGTTAATCGACAAACCAGAATAGATTTAACCAAGGAAACGTGCGAAATGCGGGAAACACGAACGTGAAATGCCACAATTGTGGAAAGACCGGCCATTACGGACGAGACTGTCGTTCGAGTCAACCGGCAAACAAATTCGCGCTGCCGAGAGCGTACAAGCCCGGCGACATAAACACAATAGAATGCACCTACTGCAAGAAAGCAGGACACAAGCGGGACGAGTGTTGGGCATTAAATGGCCGACCCGAAAAAGAAAGAACTCGCCAAACTAAATATTATACACAGGAAAAGAAACCGATAAATGCGACAGAAAAGAGTCAAGGTAATAAGACTCCGGAGCCGGATGATGAAACGTCCTATAGCGACAGCAGCAGCAGAAGCAGCAGCAGCCGCAGCAGCGGTAACGACAAGAAAGAGAAACAGAGGAAACATAAGACGCGATATGCGCGCGAGTATCGAGTAGCACAGGTGACAACCAAAACGGATAAAAATTTTAATCTAGATTTAGTCACTCTCCCGATGCAAGAAGCGACCAAGGAAAAATTAAATTTTTTGCTAGATTCCGGAGCCGCCGTCACTTTTATAAAATTAGGAAAACTCAAAGACACGACGAAAATACGAGAAAAGAAAATAGCGCTGACCGGCGTAACTGGACAGCAAATCTACACCCTCGGGAAAACACGAGCATCCATACGATTAGGCAAGAAGATAATACGGCATACAATGTACGTAGTACGAGATGATTTCCCGATGGACTACCAAGGCATTCTGGGAATCGACTTCCTGAAAAAACATCAAGCCGTACCCAACCACGCCAAAAAGCGATTAAAAATCGGTACCGCAACATTTAAATTACAGCCGTATCGAAAGTCTACTTTACCACCGCGTAGCGAAACAATATTATCCGCGATAACCAGCACAAATAAAGTAGGTATCGTAAGGGGCAAAGAGATAATTCCGAGAGTATTTATCGGTAACTGTATGGTAAAGCCGAGAGATTTTCTCTGTCCGACGAGCATAGTAAACGTAACGGAGAAGCCCGTCGAAATAATGACGCCGCATGTAACTCTAGAAGAGGCACCGGTGACTGACACGGCCGACATACTCGCGGTACAGCCGACAGAAGAGCGTGAATCAATCACCGAGCGACGCAAAAAATTGCGCCATAAATTTAGAATGAATCATTTAAATAACGAAGAAAGAAAAACGTTAGAGATATGCGACAATTTTTGCGATGTACTTCATTTAGAAAACGATAAGCTAACACACACCACGGCGGCGAAACCTGAGATCACGACGCGAGCTGATAACGCGCCGGCGAACGTCCGCCTATCCAAGAAGCATAAAGAAAGAGTAAATAAAAAATCTGACGTCTCAAGAGGAATAAAACTACGCATCATTATAATTTTTCTTGGCCTCTATCAGCTTCTCACAACAGGAGCATCGGCGTCGCCCGTACCACCGTACGAAGTGACGCAATTTATCAACGAGCCAGGTATCTATTTCGAGAAAATCGGACACCTGCAGCAAACAAAAGCAACGTGGAAATTAGCGATACGCATAGACGTAACCGCATTAAAAATCAGGCACCTACAGTTCCAAAGATACCTAGAAAACACCGAAGAACTTTGCAGTTATGCCACTGGAGACGTCAAAAATAAATGTCAGATTGCTCTTCGGACCAACAAGAGAGAAAATGATAAAACGACACGCGCCCTAGAACACTTACACACAATTTACAAGTCACCCGTAATTAAGCGAGGGTTAATCAATGCCATTGGAGAGATAAGTAAAACTCTATTTGGCACCATGGATGCAGAAGACGCAAAAACAATCAATGAGCAATTACAAATACTTAATAATCAGCAAGAGGTGTTACAGCACGCAGCGAAGAACCAGTTGAAGATCATCAACTCCACATTAGGACACATGGAAAAATTGGAACAGACGCTATCCCACAACGAAAATTTACTGGCAAACGTTACCAGGAAACTACACGACCAATTCATACACCGAGAGGAAATAGACGAACAACTAATACTGATAACCGCTATCCTAGCTGACCTCACGACAGACATAAACGATATTACAGATTATTTAACATATGCACGAAATGACATTCTACTTACACGCGTACTTCCATTAGAGAATATAATCGTGGAATTAAAGGAGGCAACCTCACACTTAACCAGAGGATTAAACTTTCCATTTAAAATCCAAAACGAAAACTGGAATACGATCCAAAGATACGTAAGCGTAAGCGCGTATTACGACAATTCGAACGTATACACTATTCTCGCGTTCCCTATAATAGCATATCCGGTATACGAATTAATAAAAATTACACCTGTACCAATACACAACGACCATAATGTGTTTACCCTACTAGAACCTTCACACACGTTATTAGGAATAAACCGAGAGAATCATAATTATATAATATTAAAAGAAAGCGATTTAAATAAATGTACGCGAGAAACTACTAAATTTATATGCGACCAATATTTTCCCGTGTATTTTGTAACTGCGAAGGCACCAAGCGAGGTACAACTTTTTGTAAAAGCGCCTAGATACGTAGAAAACCGTAGACAACGTCACGTCATTTCTAACGTAACATTCTGGATAACATTAGACGAACCTCAAACATGGTTATATTCCACTCCAAAAGTATCGGAAATTACAATACAATGTAATGAATTGCCAGAAAATAAAATTAAAATTGAAAGAACCGGAAAAATAACATTGCGCGATAATTGTAAAATAACTACACCAGATATAATTTTAGAAACTAAAAACCGAATCTATACCAAATATGTAGAAATGTATTTGCCAGAATTCAATGTAACTAATACCCTAGGAAAAAGTATAACATTAGACAACGAATTAAATTCCGAAAAAGAAATAAAGTTAGAACCAGTAATCAAAGATCCGTCGGAATTGATAAAGTTAAGTTTAAGTCTAGATGAAATTAAAAAAGAAGTGGAAAATAACAAACCAAGCGTTTTTGCAAATAAGAATATTGTGTATCCTGTAGGGTTCGCGACTGTAATAGTAACCGTAGTAAGCATTATAGTTATAATAATTTATGTAATAAAGAAAAAAAGGGAATAATTACGAATTTAAAGGGGAAAACCATAACATACATATTAGCATATAACTAGATTGTAACCCCTCAAGAAAAAGAAAAACACAAATAAATAAATAACGAAAAACTTCGTAAACCTCAGTTTTTCTTTTTCCGCGGGGGAAGGGATGTTGTGAGCGCACAACGATTCATAGATTAAGTATTGCACTTGGCAACTCCGAGTTGCCTCCTATCAGTAATTTGACCTTAGCGACGAAGACCGCTGACGCGAAGACCTGCCTAAGTTTCGGGAATGACCAAATATGGTCATCCCGGACATCACGGTGCCAAAAACGCTGACAACGAAGTCAGCAACACCGAGCGGATAAAGAGCCCGCCGTTTCGACGAGCGGCGGGCAGTCGCTAGTTACCATCTTAGCGGACACGCACGTCCGATTAACGACTAATAAATCACCTTCCGAACCGCGAGCGTCGTAACCAAGGTAAAGGGAACTGTATCAAAGAGTAAATGGGAAATATATTTGGCTGTTAACGTAATACATCGACGAGTGTTTCTTCTCCGACCCGAGATTCCCGAATCCAGTGCCGACCCTGAGAGAACTCCCGGTACAGGCACAACAACCTGGACACCAAAAATTATGAAGCGCATTATCTGGATCCCGTCATCGGCAACCTGGGACACGTGGACATCAAATTCAATACAAGTAGACACCGAAAACTACGGAGCGCACTATGTGGACCTCGTCATCGGCAACCTGGAACACGTAAACATCGAATTCAACGTATTATTACACCTGGACACCGAAAATTACGAAGCGCACTATGTGGACCTCGTCATCAGCAACCTGGGACACCTAGAAATCGAATTCAATTTATTAATACACGTAGACACCGAAAACTACGGAGCTCACTATCTAGACATCGTCATCGACAACCTGGGACACCTAGACATCGCATTCAACGTATTATTACACCTGGACACCGAAAACTACGGAGCGCACTATGTGGACCTCGTCATCGGCAACCTGGAACACCTAGACATCGAATTCAACGTATTATTACACCTGGACACCGAAAATTACGAAGCGCACTATGTGGACCTCGTCATCAGCAACCTGGGACACCTAGAAATCGAATTCAATGTATTAATACACGTAGACACCGAAAACTACGGAGCTCACTATCTAGACATCGTCATCGGCAACCTGGGACACCTAGACATCGCATTCAACGTATTATTACACCTGGACACCGAAAACTACGGAGCTCACTATCTAGACATCGTCATCGGCAACCTGGGACACCTAGACATCGCATTCAACGTACGATTACACCTGGACACCGAAAACTATGAAGCGCACTATCTGGATCCCGTCATCGGCAACCTGGGACACGTGGACATCGAATTCAAAGTATTAATACACGTAGACACCGAAAACAACGGAGCGCACTATGTGGACCTCGTCATCGGCAACCTGGAACACCTAGACATCGAATTCAACGTATTATTACACCTAGACACCGAAAACTATGAAGCGCAGTATCTGAATCCCGTCATCGGCAACCTGGGACACGTGGACATCGAATTCAACGTATTATTACACCTGGACACCGGAAACTATGAAGCGCACTATCTGTATCTCGTCATCGGCAACCTGGGATACCTAAACATCGAATTCAAGCTTGATTCATAAGAATCAATATATATTATATATATACTTAAATTTTAAATTTAGCTAAATAGAAATCTTCCTTCTGACCGATAAGTCTATCGACCTTTAATCATTTACTTACTAGATCGTTCGAAATACGCGCGCGATATCGAAACTGGCGATACCTGCGCCGCCAGTGTCGAAAAAGTGAAAGGGACATTTTCTTTGATCACGTGATATATATATGGGGCATTCCACGCCAATTCGCAAGAGGTCAAACTTCGACCTTTTTATTTTTGATGGCAGCTCGTTTTTTAACAGGTCTTTACGAGTATTAGACCCCTGTTAAATCGTTTCTATAATAAATGTAGCGTTTCCGAAATAGAGCCTGCGCAAAATGAGGACTGCAAAATTTTCAATGAATTTTTTCGCCTATTAAACAACGTCTAAAAAAAAAATTTATTGAACATAAAATACGCTATTTAGATCATAGTTTTTAAAAAAAATTATCCCAAATTTTTATAATAATGATTTTAAACTAATAAAGTAAAAAAACACAAAAATTTGAATATCTCGAAAACCCCATTTTCTATTTTTTTGAAATTTATAGGGAATATTCTAGGGAGTATTAGAAGAATTTTAAGACTAGTTGGAAGTTGCGCAGAATTTTTGAGAATTTTTTATAAATTTTTTTGTGAGGCAGTAGTAATAATTGACTCGCAAAAGTGTAGTTAAAAACGCGTTTCAGACAATTTTGAATCGATTTAGATATACTTTTTTACTAAAGCATGATGAAGATGTCGGCATAGCACACGACAATTGCGATGAATAATGTGGGAAAGGCGAAAAAAATAGATTTATGAGGAAGTTTTATTCAATAAGTACATTTATGTAACACGTGCATGGAAAGTGGCACATTACGCACGCTACGCGTGCGTGATAGACCACTTTCTACCCACTTGCAACATAAAATAGGGTATGCAAATCGTGCGTGAAGATGAAAATTCAAGGGTGCGGAGTTGACGCACGAGCCGAAGGTGAGTGCGGTTACCGCACCCGGGAATTTTCATCTTCCAGCACTTGTTGCACAAATAACTATTGTTTAAGAATATATTATTTATAATTTTATTATTCTGTGCTCAGTAATCATTCGAAAATGAGTAATCTTTAACAATTAATTTATAATTTTTGGTATGAAATTTTGCCGCCGAATTTTTGACAGGTCGGTACGATCAAACAAAAAGAATACCTCAGACTCAACGCGTCCACTGCGTCATACCAAGTCATACCAAAAATTATAATTTAATTGTTAAAGATTACTCATTTTCGAATGATTATACTGAGCACAAAATAATAAAATTATAAATATGTTCTTAAACAAATGTACTTATTGAATAAAACTTCCTCATAAATCTATTTTTTTCGCCTTTCCCACACTATTCATCGCAATTGTAGTGTGCTATGCCGAAATCTTCATCATGCTTTAGTAAAAAGTATATCTAAATCGATTCAGAATTGTCTGAAACGCGTTTTTAACTACACTTTTGCGAGTCAATTATTACTACTGCCTCACAAAAAAATTTATAAAAAATTCCCAAAAATTCTGCGCAACTTCCAACTAGTCTTAAAATTCTTCTAATACTCCCTAGAATATTCCCTATAAATTTCAAAAAAATAGAAAATGGGGTTTTCGAGATATTCAAATTTTTGTGTTTTTTTACTTTATTAGTTTAAAATCATTATTATAAAAATTTGAGATAATTTTTTTTTTAAACTATGATTTAAATAGCGTATTTTATGTTCAATAAATTTTTTTCTTAGACGTTGTCTAATAGGCGAAAAAATTCATTGAAAATTTTGCAGTCCTCATTTTGCGCAGGCTCTATTTCGGAAACGCTACATTTATTATAGAAACGATTTAACAGGGGTCTAATACTCGTAAAGACCTGTTAAAAAACGAGCGGCCATCAAAAATAAAAAGGTCGAAGTTTGACCCCTTGCGAATTGGCGTGGAATGCCCCATATATATATATATATAATGATGAGTAGATGACGTATCTTAATAAAAAAATTTTCACATTTGGACTTTGCGTCGCAATATCTCCGCTCGTAAGGCACGTAGCGGAAAATTATATAGGAGATACCCCCCTTATTTTTACCCCAACTATCGATCAAGCCTACTTAGAACTTGATCCGTTCACTCGTTATCGAGATCTCAACATCTCGGGTACTCGCAACCCGTCGCGTCGCGTAAAAGAGACACGGTCGGTCTCGCTCCGCGTATACTTGGCGCGAGACACTACCGTGTCTCTTGATAAAGCTACCACTTAAGTAAGATACATGTCACTTGAGTTATTTTATTTATCGCACACGTCCACTCAATACTCAGGCCGCAGGCGTTCTGAGACGCGTTATAGCTTGTTCAGCTTTATCTGTTAATAGTCCAGTCGCTAGGTCGATTGAGTATTTTTTTCGAGGTTCATGGCTTAAGTTAATGTTTTTTTATGTTTTTTGGGTCGTAGAACAAGAATCTGTAAATCATTTTTTTGTAAGTCGATACAATAAAAAGTTATTAACAATTTATTTGTTTAAATTCCCCTAGCAATCAATATAAAAAAATGAACTAGAGGAAATTTGTTCCTCTTTTCACGACGAACAAAATGGCGTTTAAAATTTTCCAAAATCTTGATTATTGACGGAAATATGTCACACTTTTTAGGTAATTATACTGCCTACGCGTCGCAGCGTACTAGGCGTGCGCGCTCGCGCTCAATTGTACCACATGAGTTTTGCTCCTTTAATTTTAATTTAATTTATTTTTTTTGCTCCTTTTATTTTTTAAGTCCGATTTTGTTTAAAGTTTATTTATTTTTATTATTTAGGATAACACTATAAATTATAGTGTTAGACCGTCACGAGACTCCTAGAGATATCATTGCCGACCTTTGACTAGAGAGGATACGGCCTTAGAGGCGTTCAGGCATAATCCCACGGATGGTAGCTTCGCACCACCGGCCGCTCGACCGAGTGCGTGAACCAAATGTCCGCGAACCTGCGGTTCCTCTCGTACTGAGCAGGATTACTATCGCAATGACCGGTCATCAGTAGGGTAAAACTAACCTGTCTCACGACGGTTTAACTATATAAATTCAAAACTGAATTCGATAATGATTTGCTTATTTACAAAGCGTCGAAAACTAATCACTAGATCCAGTACAAACTCTCACCTTGATACACTTGGTCAAGACTCTTCGTGTATTATTTGTGGCAAAAATCGCGTGGGTCAGTGTAAAAAAATCAGCCTATATGTACATTTTTTCCTAACTTACAATTAGTTGCTCTGTAAATAAGCGATTCATTATCGAATTCAGTTTTGAATTTATATAGTGTTATCCTAAATAACAAAAATAAATAAACTTTAAACAAATTCTGACTTAAAAAATAAAAGAAGCAAAAAAAATAAATTAAATTAAAATTGAAGGAGCAAAACTCACGTGGTACAATTGAGCGCGAGCGCGCACGCCTAGTTTACGCCGCGACGTGTAGGCAGTAAATGCCTAAAAATTGACATATTTCCGTCAATAATCAAAATTTTGGAAAAATTCAAACGCCATTTTGTTCGTCGTGAAAAGAGGAACAAATTTTCTCCAGTTCATTTTTTTATAGGATGTATAGTTTGATCGCTAGGGCAATTTAAACAAATAAATTGTTAATAACTTTTTATTACATTGACTTACAAAAAAACTATTTACAGATTCTTGTTCTACGACCCAAAAAAAACATAAAAAAACATTAACTTAAGCCATAAACCTCGAAAAAAATACTCAATCGACCTAGCGACTGGACTATAACCAACAGACACATGCGCGCATCTATGATGCCTATAACTAAGATATTTAAGATATTTAAGATATTTAAGTTGTTACTTTCGCCCCTCGTTACTTTTGACCCCGCTTTACCCTACCAGAAATTTAAATTGTATAATGGTAAAGGATCTTATGTCCATTATTACTAGTTCCTAAGATATAATGTTCAGAAAAAATCGTATTAAGAATTTTCATAGAAATAATAATAAACTTTAAATCTTGTTTTCTTTAAATTTCTAATAATGAAGATACGATTTTTTACCTCTAAGGTACAGATTTATAGACTTATATTTTTTGCATTCATAAATATATCTATTACATCTACAATATGCCATTATTATTTGAGACGTAATAAACGAGATGTTTTAAAGATAAATTTGAGTCTCAATGAAGTTACATAAATGATATGTATTTTAATCAGCTCTATAAATTAAAAAAAATGAATAATAAAAAATAACTTTCTCGCACGCACGCACTAAAAAGATGATATCGCCCATACTTATGTAAAAAAAAACTGCGTCTACTACTTTTACACTTATATTATGAAAAACTGTCGACTAGCTCAGAAGAAAGCAAAAGGCACCGCAGCATTGCTCGCTGCGCTAATAAAATTAAGTCGTGTACGCGGTAGAACAATAATTACGTATCTTAGATTATGAAGAGCATGGACTCTCCATATCTTCTTTACGCTAATGACCATCTGCATCAGCCAGAATTAATTGCCGACCCGGTCGTTATCTCAACGTCTTGTTTACTTGCTAATTGCGGGAGTTAGCCGGCATCATTATTTATAGATACCGGTATCGATTGCTCGTGAGTTCTCCTAGTATATCTCCACCGTAAGAAGCTCAATTTTAAGTTCGCTAAAAATCATTGAAACTCTCGCTTGCACCTCGCTTCGCTCGACGGTGTTAATCGTAACAGTAACAGATAAATAACTCGGCAATGGAGAACACTACTACGATTAGCGGAAGCTCCCCGGGCGAGAAATATATTGAAAAAAATCACGCAGTTTCACGGAAAAGTATAATTCAAGATTAACGCGCGAGGATGACGTGTAACGGACATAAATCTTATATCACCGTACGAGAGATCTTTTTCGCACCGTGAGAAGATTCTCCGTTCGAATTAACCTAAGCATATAACCGTAAGCAAGATGCGCCCGGTTAAATGCACTCTCGTTTATTATTAAAAGACTGAAGACGAGACTATAACATAAATAACTTATATACTCTCTAAATTTCATAGAGTGATGGTTTCGCCACTGATATATTATATTAGAGTGATTACGATAGTAACTCCAAAAAAGAGGGTTGTCACTAATTATTGCCTCTAATTTGAGTAAATGGGCACTCATAAAATAGGAGTGAATTTTTCACTCAAACTTTTAGAGCTACTATTCTATCAGAGTGATACGATCTCACTCTAAATTACGAGTCACTAAAGATCGATTGATAAATGACTTTAACAGTGTGAAATTTTCCACTTATAATTGTAAAGTGACATAATTTACTCTTATGGACACTGATTTATTGTACTCGAAAAAAGTGCCTTTTTACTCAAATGGAGTGGGATTTCTCTCCAACTTATTAACACAATTTAGAGCACAATTTTACTCTTTCTTAGAGTAGCGAATCACTCGAAGTATACAAGCTCAATTTTCACTTTTCGTTACACTTGCACTTCACTCGTTTTGAGTGATATTTCACTCTTCGACTTTTCGAGAGTACCTACTATATCTCACCTCAATTCTTGTATGCTTGACAAAGATAATTCACATTTTTTGGATCATATTTAGCTTTATTTGTTCAACATTTTTCGCGTTACAGTTGCGGAAAATGAGATTTAAATTGAGTTTATTAAATTAAATTTATAAATTATATCTGTTATAACTTCTTCTTCTTTCTCAAATTCAAATGGACGCGTAACTGTGAGTATTTCGAGTCACCGCGAGCTAATTGACCGCCGCCGACACGTCGCGATCCCACCGAGTCGGCGACAGTAGTCTCTCCGGTTTTAGAGATGTAATAGGATCGCGCTTGGCTATTACCACCGGACCACGTCGTCGCGTTATCCTGCCTAAGACACCAAAGCGCCATAAATCTTGGTCCGCGATAATCTCACAAACGTACTCGAGTCAGGAGCGTCGGGACCGGCCGAGAGACGAAAAGAAAGCGAAGAAAAAGCGTTTCATCTGCGAGAAGTGTCGCACCGGGAGACCGCGCACGCTTATCTCATACGCCTTTGAAAACAAATGTTCGTGCATACACGAAGCCGCTTACGATACTAAATCTCAGTGCTGAGGGTTTAATGCGGCGAAACGGGCGGGTCGAGAAATTACCGGGGAACCTAGAAAACATCGTCCGGTTGCACGCAGCAAATGGCCTTCAGATGAATCGGGGAAAAACGGAGGAAAGAAATAAGAATGAGTGTGATAATAAACGGTACCCTCTGTACAAAGGTGTTGCACGCTAGCTGGAAAACTATATAAAGATAAAACCAGAATTTTATTACAAAAATATTATTGTAAAAAGCGTAAAATATAAAAATAATGCTTTTTTCAATTTTCGTTATTAAACTTATGCCTTAAATAATTAATTATATTATTATTATTTTTCTATTCAAATGATAAATACTATTCTAAGTGGTATCACAATAGAAAATGTTCCAATGTCAAAATTTTTCATTCTAAACAAACAAAGAGAAAACTTTAATTCTTTCCCCATTAAATATTATTTTTTTTTTAAATAGAGAAGAAAAATTGATAGAATTAAAGAATATAAATTCCTTATCAATCCTTATTCGAGAGTGAAGAGAATCTTGATATTAAAAATAAGCTTAACGGTCAAAGAACGAATGTACAATTATACCATACAAAAAAGATGCACAATTAAGGCACAGTCGTCGTTTCTCGCGGGAACGCAACGTCGCGCTTCGCTTATTCTTCTTCTTCTTCTTCTTAATGAAGAGTCGGCGATTTCCCGCGAATTCGTTCCACGTACCCGCAAGACAGAACGCGCGAGTCAAAGGCTTCGAGACCTTCGACCCCCTCGGGAGGCCCGTATAGTCACGGTACACCGCGGTCCTTGATATATGGTCCTTGAAGGGGATACGCTGTCCCACCTGGCGATGCAACAAGAGGTCGATGTTTCTCTCCCTCATTGAACGTATGTGTATACGTATACGCGTGCGCGTGCGCGTGTGCGTGTGCGTGTGTGTGTGCGTGTGTGCGTGCGTGTGCGTGCGTGCGTGCGTGCGCGTGTGTGTGTGTGTGTGTGTGTGTGTGTGTGTGTGTGCGCGCGCGCGCGCGTGTGCGTGCGTGCGTGCGGGCGGGCGGGCGGGCGTGCGCGCGCGTGTGTGTGCGCGCGCGTGCACGCGCGCGTATATGTGCTCTTGCGATGGAGGCAAACGCGATATAGGAGTATCGTGAGCATAGTGTGTCTCAAGTGTGGTCGAGACAACGGACCACCAACCGGGCATCTCGGTACGACCGACGATGAACCGGATGCACCTATTCCCGCGGGAACGTCCGGCCGCCGTCGCCGCGACTTGCAGAACTCATCACGGTTCAAAGTTCAACGATCTTGAGTTTTTCTTCTTCCTGACGTGCATGACACGGGAGATCGGCTCGTAACAATCAACCCAATGGCTTTCAACCAACGCTCGATCGTTAATGTCAAGGCGTATATCTGATAGTAATAAAAGTGCTCGACCAGGGAATTTCTTCCTTATGCACAAATTAAGCGCACGATACTCCGAGCAGATTCCGCGACACAAATCGCAAAAAAATAACGCGTTTCGAAAAAAGATAAGAGATAATTTCTTAATGTATGTACGATAATTATTGCTATTTAAAAGTCAAAGAGTGAAATATCATTCAAAACGAGTGAAATGCAAGTGTAACGAAAAGTGAAAATTGAACCTGTGTAGGTACTTCGAATGATTCGCTCTAAGAAAGAGTAAAATTGCGCTCTATAAATTGGAGTGAAATCGCACTCCATTTGAGCCAAAAGAGCATTCTTTTCGAGTGCATAGATCAGTGTCCATAGAAAAACAGGGTGCAAGTAGAAACTTGCACATTGCTTCCTCATAGTTCTTAAATGTGCAAGTAGAAATCTGCACATTGTTTACTTATAGTTCTTAAGCTTTTATTTTATTCGATGCATAATTATTAGTATTTATTTATTTGTTTTGGCTTCCTCATAGAGGAAGAATTTTCCGGCGAGTGCTATAGAGTGTGTATTTTTTTCGTTACCGATGTTCTGAAAATCGATTTTTTAATTTTTCTAATTCTTACGGGTCTCTCTCTCTCTCTCTCTCTCTCTCTCTTTCATTAGAAAAATTAAAAAACACGGTTTCCAGAACATCGGTAACAAAGAACTATACACTCTATAGCACTCGCCGGAAAATTCTACCCCTATTTTATATTTAATTTGTTAAGATTTGGTTAATTAGTTCTGGAGTTATAGAAATTTTGGTAAATTTGACACATTTCTATAACTCCAGAATTAATTAACCAAATCTTAACGAATTGTATATGAAATAGGGGTAGAATTTTCCGGAGAGTGCTATAGAGTGTGTATTTTTTCGTTACCGATGTTCTGGAAACCGATTTTTTTAATTGTTCTACTTCTTACGGGTAAAAGAATTTAAAAAAAACGGTTTCCAGAACATCGGTAACGAAGAACTATACACTCTATAGCACTCACCGGAAAATTCTACCCCTATTTCATATACAATTCGTTAAGATTTGGTTAATTAGTTCTGGAGTTATAGAAATTTCGGGAAATTTGGCACATACACACACACATACACACATACACACACACATACATACATACAAACATTTTTTAAAATTGCAATTTTTCGACATTTTAGAACATTCTGAACACGTTCAGAAAAACAGAAAAAAATTTTTTTTTACGAAAACAAAGTTTCCTCTATGAGGAAGCAAATACAGACATTTTTTAAAATTGCAATTTTTTGACATTTTAGAACATTCTCTGAAGACGTTCAGAAAAACAGAAAAAAAAATTTTTTTTACGAAAACAAAGCTTCTATGAGGAAGCAATATGTCACTTTACAATTTTGAGTGGAAAATTTCACTCTGTTAAGGCTCAGTCACAATGAGAGGAATAAGGAATAAGATAAAGGAATAAGGAATAAGGCATGTTGCATCTCACTTTAATGTACATACGTGTACTGAAGTGAGATGCGACATTCCCTTATTCCTTATTCTTTTATCTTATTCCTTATTTCTCTCATTGTGACTGAGCCCTTAGAGTCATTTATACAATGTCGAAAAAGTGACAAGGACGCGACTCCAGCCAATGAAATGATGGCATGGCATGAGACGACGGCGACGACGTATCTCTGTATCTTAAAATAAAATTTTCACATTTCGACTTTGCGTCGCAATATCTCCGCTCGTAGGGCACGTAGCGGAAATAACTAATAAGAGATACCCCCCTCCCAAATCGACCGAAGCTATCGATCAAGCCTACTTAGAACTTGATCCGTTCACTCGTTATATGAGATCTCAACATCTCGAGTATTCGCAAATCGTCGCGTCGCGAAAAAGAGTCACGTTCGGTCTCGTTCCGCGTGTACTTGGCGCGAGACACTACCGTGTCTCTTGATCAGTCAATCTTTAGTGAATCGTGATTCGCTATAGTTTTAGTGTGACATCGTATCACTCCGATAGAGTAGCCGCTCGCGTTCTAAAAATTAGAATAAAAAATTCACTCTTACCTTAGAGTGCTTATTTACTCAAATTAGAGTGACAACCCTCTCTTTTGGAGTGACTATCGCAATCAAATATATATTAATCTCTAATATATTAGTGGCAAAACTGCTCTATGAGATTTAGAGAGTGTAAGTGTAAAATAAAAATTGTCACAAATCGGGAAATTAATGTATCTTCAGATTTTGATATTGCCTAATTGCAACATATTATATTGTTCACAAGTTGCATGAAGAACAAAACGCAAACGTGACAAGACAAATCGCGAGCGAATATGACATCTTCGACGTCGATCGCGCTGAAACATCCGGTTCATAGTAGTCATAGGCCCGGTTTCACCAACGTGATTTAATCTAATCGGTCGATTAAACTCACTCTTCATCTCTTTCCAACTGTTCCCCTAGAAAGAGACAAAGAGTGAGTTTAATCGACCGATTAGATTAAATCACGTTTGAAACCGGGCCATAGTTGATTCTCTGTACAACGAGCCTCACTTTAGCTAGTAACACAGCGCGCTTGCGAAAGAGGCTTCATATCGGTCCTTGACGCGGACTACGGGAGCCGGCATTGACCTTCCCGTGCGACAACCATCGAGAAGGGGGTCCGTGCCGTCTCCTCAAGGACCATCGTGGAGATCGGCGTCGTGTGCAATACCGACGATGGAAGCCCATTAAGGCCGAGATATCCCGTCCCTCTTCGTCGCAAATCATAGGTTTAATGGAACGATAAATTCGTATTCATGCCGCGTGCGCGCCGAATACCCTCCTCCGCATAATCCATCGCTCTCGTCTTTCGCGGATCGGTATCCACGCGCGTCGCCAACGTCGAAAAAAAGGGAAACAAAGAGGGTAGCTCTTCGAGGGAGAGACGCAATGAGCCCGCGACCGAAAATGGTGCGCACACCTCGGAATCCGAATAATTGATATAGCTGCGCCGCGTTGCTCGCCGGCACCTCTGCCGCGGATGCTGTCGAATGACGAGGAGTCGCGGAGAAGCGAACCGAAGAGCTAAAAACTAACACGAGCACGCGGGGTATACCTACGGACGGAAGGAGTTTGTCGTCATTTTACTTTCCTCTTCTCTCCGCGTATGAATAATTCTTGCATAACTCATTCTGTCTCATTAAAATCCCATTAATTCATTATCCTTAAAGTTGCAAGAAAAGGGGTTGAAAATTGCCAAATTATTAATTTTTTTACGATTTGACGATTAAACAGCGTTTCTTTATTATACATTAAATTAAATATTAAGTATCATATCGGCATAATATTATTAATGTGAAAAATAATTGCTGACGTCCTCAAGTTGCTGCACAATCTCCCCTGGCATGCATGTGCCAATAATTCAAGGTTTATTTATTCGCAGCATTTCCATGGACAATTATCTTTTATCTTGTAATTGCGGAAGGCTGACAATAATAAATGTTGTGGAAATGTCGATATGGAAATTATTCGACTTGCACGTCGCAATAAATTTTTTCGACTTATTGCAGATTTTATAAATGTTCGCAGCAGGAAACAACGGGTTACGGTACACGGGTAACGGCGGAATTGTAATTGTCCACAAGCATGATCGTTTATAAATATTCATGTTCGAGGAATTATTTGCGACGTCGTCCCGTGGGACCTATGCCCTTCGTCGTTAGGTAAATTGCTTTGCTTGTTCGCACATGTGAGAAAATCGACTGTGCATAATGTATCCATTATATCAAGATGATAGCTGCTTTCCCCGAGCTATGCTTCAGAAAAGTAGTTAAACCCGCACCTTGGAGAATGCTGAAACTCGTTGTGTGTTACTTCTTTAATCCAAACAATTATACAATATAATAAATATATATGTATATTTTACGTCTCTACGCAAAGTTAGATATTGTTTACCTACTGAATAAAAATTTTGATCAAATTTTTAACTAATAATTTAGATTAATATAAATATTTGCAGTCGCGGATACGGAATTGATTAAAGATCTTTTATTAACTATTAAAATATAAAATTATTCAAATGTTACATCTATGTCCTAGACTACAGATAAATTCCAGCACAGGTCCCGATTCACATTGTACGTATTAGAAAAACGCGTTTGAAAATACGCTGGGGTATTTTCTACCTCCAGTGCACAACAAAAGTTAATAATACAACTTAATTATAATTTAATTACACAACAATATGAGAAAATGAAATATGCTTAATTAAGGTCAGGGGTCGTAAACTAAACAGCGGCGTGCGAATTTAAACGTTAAATACAAACTAAACTCATAACTCAAGCTAAAGTATTAAAGTTTGCTGTTAAAAAATAATTATTATGTCAGCAACTTTTAATTATATGTATATATGTATATATCTGTCATATTTCAGATGGCCAGTATAGAGGTGTCATTGTCGACGACACCGAGGCGGAAGAAAGGCGGCAGTATTTCTGGGGGCGTCCCGTCCCCCGCTGGTCACCGGAACAGAGATCATTACAAAGAGCTGGACGCTCTCCGAGTGGCTTTACGCGACAAAGAAAACATCATACAGACGTGAGTAATTGCTTCATTACATCCCTGAGATACGCGGCTGGGAGAGAGCCTCATTGATTACGACCCATTCCTTTATTATATAATGATCGCGCGCAAAAGGATAACAAACGAGCGATAGGCAATGAGCGAACTTTATATTCTTTAGAAAAACGCAAGAACCGGATTTTCATAAATGAATACGATAGCAATCCAAAGTCCCTACTTAGCGATAGACTTCTCTGAATTAATTTGTCGGAGCAATTTCTTCGCTTTCGACGTTATAATATATGCATGAATAAATTGTCCCAAAGGAGAGCTAGGAAAATAAAAATATTACCCGTCATTAACATTCTTTTTAACCCTTTTCTGCTGCTCGCTCTTTGCGAATATTTCATACCAACAGCAATTCCATTCTTTTCCGAAGTAGTAGACTCCTCATTAGAGGAGCCTTTAATCTATTTATTAAAAGAAAAAAAGACTTATTAAAATTAAAACATAATGCAGTGTGCAAGCGCGAAGTATCCTACTCTCTATAAATCTCATAGAGTAGTTCCACCACTAATGTATTAAAGTGATTGCGATAGTCACACGAAAAGAGAAGGTTGTCACTAATTATTGTCTCTAATTTGAATAAATGCGGGCACTCATAGATAAGAGTGAATTTTTCACTCAAATTTTTAGAGCGACTGCTCTACCGGATGATACGATCTTACTTTAAAGTTATAATGAATCACGATTTACTAAAGATTGACTGATAAATGACTCACAGAAATTTTCTATTCAAAATTGTAAAGTGACATAATTCACTCTTATAGACACTGATCTACTGCACTCAAAAAGAGTGCTTTTTTACTCAAATAGAGTGCGATTTCACTCCAACTTATAGAGCGCAATTTTACTCTTTCTTAAAATGGCGAATCACTCGAAGTGCACAGCTAGGCTTAATTTTCACTTTTTTTTTACACTTGCATTTCAGTCGTTTTGAGTCATATTTCATTCTTTTAGAGAGTACGCAACATAAAATTATAAAAGGATTAAGAGACTGATGACTTTCTTTTTATGAGAAGTGATAATCCCAGATATTTCCAGCGAGAAAAAAATTAAGACAACTTCGGATCTCAATGTTGCGTTTCTGAGATCAAGGTCGCAGGTAGCGAAGGTGTTTTCCTCCCAGTCACGACATTCGTGCCTCTCGCTATTTTTTCAGGCTCAAGGGCCAGCTCTGCAACACGCTGAGCAGCAGACTGGCATTACGCAACGGCGCGCCACCCTTGACCGAGGCCGACAGGAAAGCGGCCGAGGAGCGGCTTCAAAGGTTGCGACGGGACGCCGACAATAAGCGTCTGGCGATTAAGAACCTGAAGCTCGCGCTCGAGCGTCTCGATATCACGGAGTGAGTACGAGGAAATCCGCCGCGGGCTCATTCGGCCCCCGTTTATCGTCAATCGTGATTACCGATACCTTACGAACGTCTGCCATAAACGCGGTAGTATGAAAGAATTTATATGCAAAGTCTATAGGACAGTATAAACAAAAAAATGAACTTGTCAACGTAATTATCGCAATATGCTTTAATGGGATATTATTGCACTGCGCGTACAAGGCCGACGTATAATCACTTTATCTTATGCACAGCTGATAATTATCAAAATGGTCAGCATAGTTTATGTTTAAGTGATCGAAAGTGTGTTAATTTATTAAATTTATATCTTTAGTTACTAATTAGTCTAATTAATGTTAGTAAAGGTATTCTTAGATACCATTACGATAATTTAATAAAGATCGAAAAAAGAAGAAATTAGGTAAATAGTTTACATATCTTCTAATTATTTGTTGTTATAATATATCAGTATTTCAATTTTTACAATACGATGAACCAAACTCGAAAATTATTCTACAATATAATAAATTAATCTTATGATATTATCGAATAAAAGTATGATTTATGCACGAAATGCTTATGAAATAAGATCCTGTACCTATTGGCATTGTATGAAATATATATATAATTAAAGAAATCTGTAGTAAAGAGAAAGAAGTTTACTGAATGTTTTTTATTTGTAAAAACAAAATTAATTAAGCAAAAGAATAATTTTTCTAAGACTTTGTTTTTCTGATATCCCAAATGAATATCTAACTTTCATCCAGAAGGCTCAATGGAAATTTTTTTATTAAATATTGATTTACATTGGCGATGAGAACAATTGTTTTTGTTTTTAAATAAAAAACTAATTTTTATAGTAAAAGATTGTCTAATGCAAGGAACAAAATGTTTATTAAAAAATGCACATTGAAAAACAGTTGTCAAAATTAGACTTCATCTATTCGCCAGTTTTGTGATGTAAAGGCGCTTTAAATATACGCAGTTTTTATTTCAGCAACATCGATGTTCGAATACAGCAAGCGGAACTGGAGTACAGACTGGGCCGCGAGGAACTCGAGCTGCTGACTCTTCACGAGGAGAGCAGAGCCTTGCAAACCGCCCTGGAGCTGGCCGAAACTCAAGAAAAACAAAAGAACGATACAATATTCAGGTATACATTCGTTAATTTATTTCATTGTTTATACATAATTATATTATTTAAAAAAGTAACTAATTGTAAGTGTATACACTTAAATCAAATACACTACTGTACAACTACCGCGGTTTATCGCACATAAGTTTTTTTTACTCAATTTAAAATCGAAATTCTTCCTCAAAAAAATTTTCTTCGGAAAAAATTTATCTGCAGCTTTTCATCTTTTTTTACGACGATGTTTCAATATGTTTGTAATTAAATTCCACAAATTAACCCCTGGTTTCCATGCACGCGTTTCCGCGCGTTATAACGCGCGTCAAACATGCGTCTCCATAGGTTACACCAATCAAATGCGTGCTTTTTTCAAACGTGCGCGTTTGACGCGCAATTTAACGCACGGCTACGCGTGCATGGAAACCAAGGGTAAGATTTTATTGGTCCCCCGCTTGTGGATTTCACTACAAAATAAAATTTTTTGGCTCCGTTGTACGTTGTGCCTTTCGACGAGTCCTTAATTAAGTTCATCGTCCCGTTTGCAGCTGCATTTCCGGCTCGACGCAAGTCACGATCCATGCGATAGAAGTCAGCGCGGATCCGAAAAGTCCCCGTTTCGGAGCCGGGCCCAGGGACGACGCGATCGGCCTCTACGTCGACTGGGCCGTGGAGGAGTCTGGTCTTTGTAAGGGAGACAGGTTCGTATTGTCGTGCACCGCATGAAATTCGCGAGTCATCGAATAAACATCGCGCAGCTGCGCCCCGTCGACGATCGGACGGTGGTAGCGTTCTGACATATGAAATTCACAAATATTGTTCATTCGTCTCACGATATCCTCACATTTATCTACAATATTTGTCTCGTTCCGTTTGCCGCATCGGAAATATCAGTGTGTACGATTTTGGCAATCTTGAACTTTAGAAGTTCTTTGACAAATATAAAAACGATTTGCCTCACAGATAGGTACATTTAAAATTTTAATTAATTAATTTTAGATATTTTAGTTTTATAATTATAAGTTTCAGATTTTTTAATCCAGATTTTTAATTGTTTGCTCGAGGTACTAATTTTAATATTAAGAAAATCGATCTTTTTTCCTGTATTTAGAATCTTGAATGGAATCTTACATTTTAACAGAATGTAATAATTCTTATTGGTAATTTATCAATTATTAGGTGGTAAACTTAATTCCTGCCGTTTTTTCGTCTCCAAAATTAATTTGTTTCGAAGGAAAGATGAATGAACCTTAATCAAAGTAATTTCCTCCATTTTTTACTACTTTTTCCCATCTCTTTGGCAATAGGGCAATCCCACGACGGTAGAACGCGGTGTCTTTCGAGGCAATCCATTTATCTAACCATTTTTAGACTTCTTCGTAACTGGAGAAGTGTATGTCCGTAAGTGCGTGTTGCATCGACCGGAAGAGATGGTAATCCGACGGTGCCAAGTCTGGAGAGTACGCTGGATGCGGGAGGACTTCCCATTCAAGCTGTAGAAGTGCCTCCTTCACGCTTTTCGCAACATGCGGTCGAGCATTATCGTGCAAAAGAATGACTTTGCGTCGATTGTTGGCTACGGATGGTCTTTTTTCCATCAATTCGTCACTCAATCGGCATAATTGCTGATGGTAACGATCAGCTGTAACGGTTTCATTTGGACGCAAGAGCTCGTAATACAGCACACCCTTCTGGTCCCACCAAATGCAGAGCAAGGTCTTATGCCCGTGAACATTTTTCTTTGGCGTTGAAGTGGATAGTTGGCCAGGGTCCACCCATGATTTTCTTCGCTTGGGATTATCAAAATAAATCCATTTTTCGTTGCCAGTCACGATACGCCACAAAAAACTCTTTTTTCTTTGCCTGGCAAGCAAAGCAGTCGCGATAGACAAGCAATTCAAAATGGCATTTTCTGACAACTTATGTGGTAGCCATATCTCTTCTTTATGAATTTTTCCCATGGCATGCAAGCGTTTTGAGACGGCCATTGGAGTAACATTTAACGCTTTCGACAACTCTAAAAGCGTTTGAGCTGGATTCTCATCAAGCAATTCTTGCAGCTCAACATTTTCAAATTTTTTTGGCTGCAATGTCCGGGACGTACTTTGTCTCTCACGTCAAAATCACCGTTTCGAAAGCGTTCAAACCAAACTCTACATGTTTTTTCCGATAAAGTTTCGTCACCATATACTTCGGATAATAAGCGATGCGTTTCAGCTGCGGTTTTCTTGAGGTCGAAATAGTGAAGAATCAAATGTCGGAAAAACAGCTTATCGCGGTTCATTTTTAATCGATTGGAAAATCTTTTTGGCGTCAAGAAATCTAATCTGTGAGGACTGAATCACTTTCAGCAATGTCTAAAGTACAAAAAACTTGCGACTTGACCGCCGAAATTCGCCAGCGTTGGAGCTGGCGCCCTCTAGTAGCGAGCGGCAGGAATTAAGTTTACCACCTAATAGTTATATTTAACGTTGAGAATTGAAAAATAACAAAAAAGAGAATGTTTAATCAAATTTATGCTAAAGAAAAATTAACTCAACATTGATTAAGAAATACATTCCTAAAATTTGCCCAAATATTTTAGCAATCTGTGTCTCAATTTTTACGTAATATTAAATTACAGAATAAGACAATCTTAATAATTTCCTACAAAGTCTAGAACACCAATATACAATTATTTTATGAAAATTTCCTAACATCCTTAAATAAATGTATGAAGAATTTATTTTCCGACAAGGACATATCTCAAAGCATCTTTCAATAATTTACAAAGACATGTATAAAATAAACGAAATTTTCTATTCTACTGAGATTGAGTTAAAAACAAAATAAACGACAAAATTCCAAAAAATAAATTGAATGTTGAAATTCTAAAAATTGCTAAGAGAATCGATGTTTAATCTTTAATTTGGAAAAATTATCTTTGGATTTCTGTAAATACGTCTTTGTTGGAAATACTTTAGTTTAAAATTACTTTAATTTAAGACTTATAATAGGCCAGTCATATTAGACTAATTTAGGGGGGTAACCTTCCAATCACTCTTTTCAGGTTGCAACCACCATGAATCGCTTTGATTTAAGGTGCTGTAAGTGGGATTAATTTTGCTTTGCATAATTAATGCGCATTAAAAAGTTATTAACAATATTATCAACAAAAAACGCGATTTTTTTATTTTTTCTCAAATATCTCGAAAACTGAGCAGGATAGAGTAACTAACTATACGTATCTTTTTTGTAAAGCGTAAAATTATCTACAATAATGATCTGAACAACATTTATTGTCAAGTCAGTCGTTTAGCTTGCACGCGCCGTCAAAGTCCGAGACTCGGATCTCGAAAACCCTCGATTTGATCGTTTTTTGATGTTGCGTCGGTGATTTTTTTCAGTCATTTAAAATAGAATTAAAAATTCCCAAAAAATCACACATTATCTGAGAACTACAAAGAATACTTTTCAGGGTGTAACCGATTTTATAGACCTTTTTTCTTTAGTTTGTAGCTATGTGAGCAAAAAATTTTGATTTTTTGGACTACTCTTAGTTTTTCGCTGTTTTCAGCTTCGTCTCAAATAAATTCTAAGGTCTGAAAACAGCGAAAAACTAAGAGTAGTCCAAAAAATCAAAATTTTTTGCTTACATAACTACAAACTAAAGAAAAAGGGTCTAAAAAATCGGTTACACCCTGAAAAGTATTCTTTGTAGTTCTCAGATGATGTATGATTTTTTGGGGAATTTTTAATTCTATTTTAAATGACTAAAAAAAATCACTGACGCAACATCAAAAAAACGATGAAATCGAGGGTTTTCGAGATCCGAGTCTCGAACTTTGACGGCGCGTGCAAACTAAACGACTGACTTGACGATAAATGTTGTTCAAATCATTATTGTAGATAATTTTACGCTCTACAAAAAAGGTACGTATAGTTAGTTATTCTATCTTGCTTAGTTTTCGAGATATTTGAAAAAAAAAAATCGCGTTTTTTGTTGATAATATTGTTAATAACTTTTTAATGCGCATTAATTATGCGAAGCAAAATTAATCCCACTTACAGCACCTTAAGGGGATGCTGGAGACAGGTCTGTTTTACCACGAAATTTTCAAACACATAAATCTTTTGATTGATTTCACCGAATTAAAAATTTTTTGTCCAGAATTAAAGTACGGACGATAACGAAGACGGCAGGCACCAATTGCGTATGAAAAACGAAAAAAAATTAGAAAATTACATTTTTATTTTTGATTTTGCGGTCAACTCATGACAACATTTGCTGCAGATAAAAGTTTTAGATTGTGTACGTATACAAAAACCTTGCAGCCGTCACGGAAATACAATAAAGAAGAATCCTGTGCTTGCAGAAATGAGCTGCGAGCTTTAGTATAAGAGAAAAGTATGTTAGAAAATTTCATATGCACATGTTACGCGTCTCCCCGAATTCAGCCAAAAACATACGGATCAGTATAATGGGTAGCCCTAGAGCAGGCGCTCTGTAGGTATGTGTAAGAATCGGAGAGCACTTCTTTATCGACGCTGATCGAGTTTGCTTGCGCTCTGTATGTATGTGTAAGAATCGTTGAGCACTTCTTTATCGACGCTGTTCGAGTTCGGCTGCGACTCCAGCATCCCTTTAAATCAAAGCAATTCATGGTGGTTGCAACCTGAAAAGAGTAATTGGAAGGTTCGATGTCTAATATGACTGGCCTATAAAGTCAATCAAACATATTGACAGCACCAATAAAACTTTCTGCGCGCGGAACTATAAATCGCGAGTATTGACCGTTTTGTTTTACTGCTCTCGGAGATGTTACCATTATATGGACGAGACATTCCTCCGCGTTTCTGTGAAACGAGACGATCGTGCACGTAACTGCCAGTAGAGTCGAGGTAACCCGTTCCATTTCGCGCGCTCTTTAATCATCGTCTAACAAAAACAGCAAAAGCCCTGTTTCTGTCGACGTAACGATTACGCCGCTCTCTCCTAGTTCACGCTTTGGAAACGATACATCACTTTCCTATAATGTGTGTGTGATACATGAAACTGTATAATACTGTGGCGGTCGGCCGTGGAGGCTCGCCGCCGGCGCGCCGCGGCATTGTCGTGCGTTTGTGGCGGGCGGCCAACCGCCACAACACTCTCGCGATTCGAAAGCGCCAAATTATTTGCAATCTAACGGAAAACAATTTATGATCTTGTCGCATTGATATTTTCCATAGAAATCGCCGCTCGATCTGAATGAGAAAGAAGACTATTTTGAAAAAAATTGGAATCTAAAAAACTATTAATTCGAGCACAGCCCTGTTAGTTACGGAACGGGTAAAGGAAGAGTGTCGGGGGGTTCATGGTGTTTGTGCAACGACGGTATAGTACTACGACGTAACGTATAGCTATCGGGGGAGAACAATGCAGCAATCTTGACATTCGGTTCCCAACAGTTTGCTGTAGCGTGAAGCGGCACCGGAAGTTCGCCGTACGCTCTCGTTAATTGCACCTGCGACTTCACATGACCCCACCTTCTACCATTTTCCACCAGTATACCAGCTCAAGAGATTTCACTACGACCGGCGGCGTTCCGGAGTTACCTATACGCCACTCAAAAATCGTTCGTGGAAATTACCTATATAGCATAGAAAAGCTGTAATAGAATAATTTCATCAAAAGATTGACAATATTGCAAATTTGTTCCAAAACATTGTTGCATCATTGCTGCAAGATTGCAATTAACGTTAAAACGTCTTTAGAAAGATTGCAATAAAACATTATAGCAATATTGCGATGCAACGTATTTGAAATAATGCAATGTTGCTGTATAAACCATCTACATACCTAATATACAGGCTGTATTCTGATATTTATTGCTAGTACTGAAAATCTATAATATATGTGACGTAAACTGTAGATTTTCAGTACACAGTTGGAAAATTTGTGTTAAATATAACAATCCACCCAAACGGTCCACTCAAATTTTTGTGTTAATTTAACATTAATATGGATGTGTTAAATAATAACACCGATACTATTATATCTTAATATTTCGACAGAAATGTAATTTTCGTAAGATCATAATTTGAAGTTATTAATTGTGTGTACAATTAACATAACTTTTACGTTCAATCTTATGCTGAATTATCCCCACTTCTGTTAATAGAGTAAAATTAACACTCTTCTTCTATTTAACACATTTAATAAATACGTTCAAATTGTGTTACTTTGACATATTTTTTAAATTATTGCTTCCTCATAGAGAAAGCTTTGTTTTCGTGAATTTCATATATAAACCTTTGATTGCGCATAAAGTTGGGTCTATAGTCAATCAAATTTAAATGAATTATATGATATGAAATAGGGGTAGAAGAAACCAACGAAGAGATTGGTTTTTGAGTTTTTTCTGTCAATATTAGCCCAGTCAAATTAGATTATTTTTGGGCGTTTGAATGAAAAAATTGCCGGCAAGCTGGAAATTGGTATACAGATTCATTTTAGTGTTCTTTTAAACATACTAAAAGTCCTCATACATAAAGCGTGAGCCGGCTGCGCCATCTTGAAAAAAAAATACAAAAATGGGTTTTTTGCGAATAACTCGGAAATTATTAGTTTCACGGGAAAGAACATTCAGAGCGAAAATGTAGCTGATAAAATTCCTCGCAATTTGGTTTTTTGTAGACCTTTGTACGACCATTAGTTCCCGAGATAGATTTCTTTGAAGCATCGGGCAAATGAGGAAAGAGCTGTTTCTTCGAGCGTTTTTTCAAAATATCTTAGTTCTGGCTGTCCAAAGGTAAAAAATGCACACAATAAAAGTGAAAGAGAATTAAATTACCTACAAAATGCATTATTTATATTATACCGCGCGACTAATATTTCTGGAAATATTACGGTTTAAATAAAATTTTGACTTTCGGAAATTATGAGAATAATACTTCTTTATAATAATAATTTATTGTAAACTTATATATAATGCGTATTAATATCTAGAACGTATCAATATCTTCTTCAACTTCTTCCCTTACTAATCGTACGTTGAATTCGATGTCTAGGTGTCCCAGGGTTGCCGATGACGAGGTCCACATAGTGCGCTTCGTAGTTTTTAGTGTCCAGGTGTAATCGTACGTTGAATTCGATGTCTAGGTGTCCCAGGTTGCCCATGATGAGGTCCAGATAGCGCGCTCCGTAGTTTTTAGTGTCTAGGTGTAATCGTACGTTAAATTCAATGTCTAGGTGTCCCAGAGTTGCCGATGACGAGGTCCACATAATGCGCTTCGTAGTTTTTGGTGTTTAGGTGTATTAATAATTTTAAATCAGAATGTAGGACACGTAGATATCGAATTCGAGGTATTAATACACGTAGACACCGAAAACTACGGAGCGCACTATGTGGACCTCGTCATCGGCAACGTGGGACACCTAGACATCGAATTCAACGTATTATTACACCTGGACACCAAAAACTATGGAGCGCACTATCTGGAACCCGTCATCGGCAACCTGGAACACGTGGACATCGAATTCAAGGTATTAATACACCTGGACACCGAAAACTATGAAGCGCACTATGTGGACCTCGTTATCGGCAACCTGGGACACCTAGACATCGAATTCAACGTACGATTACATCTGGACACCGAAAACTATGAAGCGCACTATCTGCATCCCTTACTTGCACTGTATGCTCGCCTCTGCATATGAAATAGAAATTTGTTGCGGCTCTTTCGACGCCCTATATCTCGAATACTATCCGTCTTAAAAATTTAACCCAAAGACCAACGGGAAGCTTACATCATGTATAATGAGATTTGAAACTTACGCCGACCGCAAAAATTTCCAAATAAATTTTTTTGATAATATTTAAATCATTAAAAATTACAGTAAACTGAAGAAAAAAGAGCAACATTATTCTAGCATCTGTTGTTGGTATAATTTTGGTCACATATTAATGCCGAATATACTGTTTTTCAGGAAATTTTATAAGCTCCAAATTTGGTCTGAAGCATTTTGTACGTATCTCTCATAGAAACTGAGAAAATTACAAAAAAGTGTGGCAAACCCCATTTTTTTACGAAAACTCTTAAGAAAGGTATAATTGAAATGACAATTTTTTAAAAACTTTTATTTCAAAACCGGTTCTACTGCAGGATCACATACATATGCATATAAACTTTTGAAAAAATGTCGATATTATTTTTTCTAAAGTAATTTTATGTCATGTTTTGTAAAAAAAACTATAAATTATTAAGAAATTTTTAACATAAACAAATATTTAAAAGGCTATATCTCTGGAAGTATTTATCACAGAAGGTCAAATAAAAAATCATTTTGAAGATAATTTAATAAACTTCAAGAAACATGTGTATTTAAAAAAAAAATAATTCGAAAGTCCGCCATTTTGAGAAGTGTACCTAAAAACCGTTTCTTTTACTGATATCAAAAATATTATTAGTTGTATGCAAATCGGTAAAAAAACCAAAATAATGAAAATTTAATAACCTTTCTATTTAATTTTAACAATTTTTTACGTAGGACTATCCATTTCCGACTTATATTGCGAGGAAATATTTATTCTCATAATTTCCGAAAGTCAAAATTTTATTTAAACCGTAATATTTCCAGAATTATTAGTCGCGCGGTATAACATAAATAATGCATTTTGTAGGTAATTTAATTCTCTTTCACTTTTATTGTGTGCATTTTTTACTTTTGGACAGCCAGAACTAAGATATTTTGAAAAAACGCTCGAAGAAACAGCTCTTTCCTCATTTGTCCGATGCTTCAAAAAAATATATCTCGGGAACTAATGGTCGTACAAAGTTCTACAAAAAACCAACTTGCGAGGAATTTTATCAGCTACATTTTTGCTCTGAATGTTCTTTCCCGTGAAACTAATCATTTCCGAGTTATTCGCAAAAAACCTATTTTTGTACTCTTTTTTTCAAGATGGCATAGCCGGCTCACGCTCTATGTATGGGGACTTTTAGTATGTTTAAAAGAACACTAAAATGAACCTGTATACCAATTTCCAGCTTGCCGGCAATTTTTTCATCCAAAAATCTTAATTTGACTGGGCTATATGTTCAAATCGTTGTAAAACGTCGAAATATCGCCTTAAAAAAAATGTCCGTATGTGTGTGTATGTGTGTGTATGTGCACATTTGATGTTGTGGTTGCTCTAACTTCCGCAAATATTGAGGTATCGGGCTGTTTTTTTTTATCGATAAAGTATCATTTAAAGAAAGTTGGTATTGAATTTGGCGATGATCGGTAAAGGGGTTCTTTTTTAAAAAATTTTTTTAGAAATGTTCGTGGTTGCTCTAACTTCCGCAAATATTGAGATATCAATCTATTTCTAATTTTATTATATTCTTCAGTCTTTTTTACCCCTATTTCATATATAATTTTTTAAGATTTGGTTGATTGCACCCAGCTTTATACGCAATCAAAGGTCCATAATTTTGATCGCATATAAAGCTAAGTCTAATCAACCGAATTTAAAAGAATTATATATGAAATAGGGGTAGAAAATACCGAAGTAAAAATTGTTTTTTGAGTTTTTGATGCCATTGGTTGATTAGACCCAGCTTTATACGCGATCAAAGGTCCATAATTTTGATCGCATATAAAGCTAAGTCTAATCAACCGAATTTAAAAAAATTATATATGAAATAGGGGTAGAAAAGACCGAAGTAAAAATTGTTTTTTGAGTTTTCGATGCCAATGTGTTACTTATGTTCAAAAACGGCAAATTTAAATTTTTTGAGGATCGGTTTTGAGGCTATCCAACAAATAACTTAGGGTAGATTGAGGCGAATCGGATTAATATAAGTTGTAAGACAATTTTCGTTAGTATTTTATTTTAAAGGAGCAATTTTATCGTGCTAATTAGTAATCCAATTTGCCGGTCTACCCTATATATTTTTTAGGCAGAAATCGGTAACCCTTTCACTAATCTTCGCCAAATTCGAAACAACCTCCCTTTAATGATACCTTATATTTAAGATTACGTATATGATTTATACACTTTTTAGGCAAAAATTGGTAACCTCTTCACTGATTATTGCCAAATTCAACACCAATCTATCTTTAATGATACTCTATCCATAAAAAAAGTGTGCAAGTAGAAACTTGCACATTGCCTTCATAGTTTTTAAGTGTCCAAGTTTTCTGCAAGAAACCTGCAATGCTTCCTCTATGAGGAAGCCAAATTAATAAATATCTATTAATAATTATGCATACAAAAACAAGCTTCCTCATAGAGGAAGCAATGCAGGTTTCTACTTGCACACTTAAAAACTATAAGGAAGCAATGTGCAAGTTTCTACTTGCTCACTTAAAAACTATGAGGAAGCAATGTGCAAGTTTCTATTTCTTTTAATAATTTTACATTTTACATTTGTTAAGTTTCATATAGTTTCTTAACATAGCAGACACTCTTACAGAAATTTAATACTATAAGTAATTAATCATTAACCAAATAAAATCACTTAGGGTCGGTTGTTCCAACGTCTATCTTTGTCTAATGTAAAAGATAAACAAAGACATAACCAGCAGATTTTTTCACAAAAGTATCAAAATGCAACAATAATAATGTTACATACAAAATGTTTTTGTTCTGAGAGTTAAATATCGGAAGAAAAAATAAAAAAAAACGTAATTTAAACAGAAGTTTATAACGATTTCATATTTAAGATATACATACACCGTTGAAAAATTTGTGTTAAATATAACATCCCAAATGGTCCACTCAAATTTTTGTGTTAATTTAACATAATATAAGTAGATGTGTTAAATGATAACGCCGATACTATACCCAGGTAGCAAGCACTCGTCATTTTGACGTCAAGTGACGTCAAAAGTCTGTCATTTTGATGTCTTCTGACGTCAATTGACGTCAAAATGACGAGTGCTTGCTACCTGGGTATATGTTAAAACCTCGAAAAAAGAGAAAGTGGTAGTATTATACCTCGAAAAAATATAAGTAACAAGTGGTAGACATAATCTTTATATCTCGAAAAATCTCGAAAAAAGCTAAGCAGTAGTATCTTTATTTCTGAAAAATTATAACCCAAGTGATACACATCACAAAATTATGTTACCTTATCAAAAAGAAGAGTCGCGCTTCAAGTGATCTATTACAATTACAAAAAAGAAATAATATCTCTTTAAATTACAGCGCCAATTACAGAGAGAACGTATATATGGCTTCAAAAAATAATTGTTGCACTACTTTGGAAAATCTTTACATTGTGTCAATTAAAAAAGAATGTATGATAACAATTTTATAAGATTAAAAAATTTTATTTAAATTTTACACGAAAATACAAGATATTTAAATACAAAGTTTACATGTGTATTTTTTAGTGGTCACAAAGAATTACAGAGGTAACAGTATACAAAACAAAAATATTTTATTAAAATATCCAACGAGGGAATACAATTTGTATTTAAATACAAAGTTTATATATGTATTTTTCAATAGAATAAAAGATTTAATCACAAAGAATTACAGAGGTAACAGTACAAAATAAAAATATTTTATTAAAATACATAAATTTTTCTTGCAAAAATACTTGGCGCTGCTAGACCTCAAAATTTTAAATAACTAAGGACAACAATAAATAAAAATAATTCAGAGAAGAATGCGACGAGAGTAACAAAATGATTATCAGCGTGGTGTGTATGTGCGAGCGAGTGATATAGGTGTGCGTGACGACGGCGAATAATGCGGCTTATAATTAAGTATAGGATAAGTTTATTTATTTATTTAAAATTTCGAGGTCTAGCAGCGCCAAGTATTTTTACAAGAAAAATTTATGTATTTTAATAAAATATTTTTATTTTGTACTGTTACCTCTGTAATTCTTTGTGATTAAATCTTTAAAATTTTTTAATCTTATAAAATTGTTATCATACATTCTTTTTTAATTGACACAATGTAAAGATTTTTCAAAGTAGTGCAACATTTATTTTTTGAGGCAATATATATGTTTTCTTTATAATTGGCGCTGTAATTTAAAAAGATATCTTTTTTTTTTTGTAATTGTAATAGATCACTTGAAGCGCGACTCTTCTTTTTGATAAGATAACATAATTTTGTGATGTGTATCACTTGGGTTATAATTTTTCGGAAATAAAGATACTACTGCTTAGATTTTTTCGAGATTTTTCGAGATATAAAGATTATGTTGTTACTTATATTTTTTCGAGGTATAATACTACCACTTTCTCTTTTTTTGAGGTAACAACATATACACTACTATGCGTGTACTTGGCGCCTTTTTTTACCGTTTTTTTAAAAAGGTAATTTTGTACGGTTATAAGAGAAACCCTCCCCCCCCCTAATTGGACCCCAAGCTATCGATCAAGCCTACTTAGAACTTGATCCGTTCACTCGTTATCGAGATCTCAACATCTCGGGTACTCGCAACCCGTCGCGTCGCGTAAAAGAGTCACGGTGCGGTCTCGCTTCGCGTGTACTTGGCGCGTACCGTGTGTGTGTGTGTGTGTGTGTGTGTGTCTCTTGATATTTTAACAGAAATAAGGGAATGTAATTCTGATCGTAATTTGAGGTTAATTATGTGTACAATTAACATAACTTTTATGTCGAAGTAAATCAAAACTGTGTATCAAGTAATCAACAGTGTATATTGTAAAGTTATATATAAATATAACTTAACACACATAAACTTAACACTATTTTAAACATAAAACCATTTCAAACTTCTATTTCTATGTGAATAATTATATTTTCATTTACGTTAAGGAGAACAATTACCTATTGATCCACCGTCTTGTCAATGTTCGATAATATGCTACATCTAAGGTCAGCATTCATAATCTGATTTTACACTTAAGAGAACATTTTAAGTATAAGATTTAGTTAATGAAATGTAATTAGCTTAAGCTTAAGACATCTTGAATACATAAGAATGAACTATTAATTATAATGAGCGTTGAACTTTTCAACGGCACTTGATTTGGAAGAGCAGATTTTTTAGCGAATTGCACGCACATCCTCATGTTTAATCGCGTAATCTTAAGATAAATACAGTGGAATGTACAAATGCATGTAACATGAATATAATTGGCATTTGAACTTTGGATATTCGACATTAAATCTCCACATGATGTTAAAACATTTGAACAAATCGAAGCATATTCCTGATCAACGAGAAATTAATTTTTTTCCCAGCAAAAGTTTGATTCTTTTTTTTTTAATATTCTCTTCTTTTGTATCTTCTTAAAATTCTCGACGTTATAATGTCCTAACAATCGGCTACAATTAAATTCTATTGAAGCATAAAGTCCATACAATTATCTAAATATATAATAAGATCTTTTTGAATAATTGATCGAAATTTTTGGCTCAACGTGTTACTTCTCATGGAATAACTAAAGATAACATAATTTGTTCTGCGAGTATAATCATTTTCCAGTTCTCACGCACTGTTACTCGTTACGCGTCATTAAGCCCAGAACATACTTTCACTTTATAATTTGATCACACAGAATGTGAAGTTAGTTATAATTAGATATCATGGTAATCGTTGGCTTGAGTTAAATTTTAGAACAGAATTACTTATATATGCCATGTATTTATGTTATCTCCTAAATATTTAAATGTGTCACATATTTTATATATTAATGCAATGAGTATCTTGAATATTCAAACATCTCTTTTTGTATTACACAACGCATCAAGTTGTAAAAATAAAATTATATTTTAAATGTAATCTAAATTATAGATCGTTTAATTTAAAGTGATTTAAATAATCGGCAATTTATGACAGAATTTGTGACATAATTCCTATCTATAACTTTATATGTCACATTTTGATATATTTGTATATTTTATTATATTCGTCATTTATTGCATATCCCCGCAGGGTTCGCAATCTACTACCAACGCTATTCTTTTCCTCTCATTTTAACCCTTTGGACCAACGGCTTAACGTCTCTTTCCGAAAAACGGAGCCCAGTTTTCTTCGCACAAGAGCCTATTTTGCACGGAGGGGCGCAGCTATCGGAAAAACATTCCATGCTTCATAGCTCTAGTGTAGTGGACTCGAACCTGGTTCCTCAGATTACGGGTCTGGCGCTCTACCACTAGACCACACTGCCGCCCTTATATTTTAATATATAATATTTTAAAATTATGATCATCTAAATCGTCCGAATTTTAAAATAAAATACGGTCGCAGTCACGTACGGCTCATCGGTCAACTTTTTTCAGGATTTTGGAGGTAAACGGAAAACTGGTGGTGGTAGGAGCGAACAGAAATGACCTGGCACGTCTTCTGGCCGTCGCGCCCGACGCCGCGCAGATAGTGGTCCTTCGAAAAGGCGAGTCCCTCGCGGCATTGCGCACCCTGCGCTCTGATAATCTCAGGCTGACACACAGGATCGGTTATCTTGAGGAGCAGGTCAGAGATCTTTTGACGCCGAGCAGGACCGAGGTCCCCGCCGAGGATCCGCCGCCGAGTCGTCAGGAACATGTACAGGTAAACACTGGTGCTGGATTATGGATCGAGATGAATCAACGTGCCTTGTTTGTTTGGGAGAAGCATCCGCGTCGACGAGCGGAAATTCGTCAAACATTCAATCCCATATTTCAATCGATCTCAAAAAGTTCTAATTTTATTATAAACATTTATTATAAATTGTTATTTTAAAAATTAATATCTCAGAAGAGAGTAACTTCATAAAAACCGTATATATGCGAATACAAATAAATATTAATATCAAGTCATGTACTTGTCGCAGGCTTTTTGCGAAATCAGCCTTTTTGCAAAAAAGCTAGCCTGTTTGCAAAAAGTCGTCTTTTTGCGAAACCACTTATTAGTTCTCAATAAGGCTGACACACTTTAGACTTTTTGCAAAAAGCCTAACTAGCATTAGCCCCATTGGTTAATGATGCACGTTCTGCAATGTGGCTAACAAGACGTCTAGCCTTTTTACATACAGCCTAAAATCCTTAGTCTGATTGACGAAGGCGCTGCTACGTTTGCTATACTAGTTTGACACCCCCCCTGCACCCCTGCATGTGCTTTATAATTTTGCTTTACAATTTAGCATATACTTTAAGTTATAAAACGAAGTCCACGCTGCCTACCGGCGGAGGTGGGTGCAGGAGGGGGGCCGAAGGCCCCCCCTTGCACCCTCCCCGCGCGCGCGTGTGCGTGTGCGTGTGCGTGTGCGTGTGCGTGTGCGGGTGCGCGTGCGCGTGCGTGCGTGTGCGTGTGCGTGTGCGTGTGCGTGTGCGTGTGCGTGTGCGTGTGCGTGTGCGTGTGCGTGTGCGTGTGCGTGTGCGTGTGCGTGTGCGTGTGCGTGTCGGGTGCGCGTGCGCGTGCGCGTGCGTGCGTGCGTGCGTGCGTGCGTGCGTGCGTGCGTGTGCGTGCGTGTGTGTGTGTGTGTGTGTGTGTGTGTGTGTGTGTGTGTGTGTGTGTGTGTGTGTGTGCATAACATCTACAATTTAATATAGTCAGGTAAATTAATAAAATCTATTAATGGTAATTGTATAGATGAGGGGACCTTGGATGACCTTGATATTTTAGTATGTTGTCAAGGTCACCCTCCTGAGTGACCTTCAGAAGGTTTCAGCCCGTGCTCGTTATTCGTTAAAAAGTTATTAACTAAAAGTTTGGAAATTATAGCAGCTATTTTGAGGCTGACATTACATGGAGTGCGGAACAGAATAGTAACTAGATTCCGCGTTTCCGCGAGTTGAGTCCCGCACGTTTGAACGGAAAAGCGGAATCCGCTATTATCGTGTATGTATGTAACCCTGGCTTGCATAAGATACTTCATAATAACCATCAACATGATGTTTGGATCTATAATATTATACTGCCACTTTTATAAAATAATAAAGTAATCGAAGTATGTAAAAGCTTTCTTTTTGAATGTGATTAGACAGCTCCGAAATTTAATAAAGTATACTGTATCCGTATTAGCGGATTTTGACGCGTTCGTTCCGCGAGTTTGTTTCTCCTTATATTACATGGAGCACAATTTGCGCGGAAAAGCGGAACAGTATAGTGACAAATAGACATTTGTATTTATTTCTTAAAATTATGTTCACTTAATTCATTGCAATTTTTATTAATATGCTTATCTTTTCAGCTTCTCTATTGAATACAAGCATTTTAATCGATAAATACCGTTAAAAATTAATATTCTATAATTCTCCGTTCCGCTTTTCCGCTCAAAATATGCTCCATGTAATATAAGGCATTCAAAACAGACGGAACGGATCGACGGAAATCTAGTAAATTTTGTCTTCCGCGTTTCCGCGTTTCCACATTTCCGCGCTCCATGTAATAGCACCCTGAGTATTGGAAGGCATAAATAACGGTAATTATGCAGTAATAGGGACCACCCTCCGATGACCTTGACCTTGAGATATGTTGTCAAGGTCATGACCCTGAGTGACCTTCAGAAGTTTAAGTGTTTAAAACGCGTCAACTAACCTATATAGGTTAGTGACGCGCTTTAAAAGTATTTAAGTTAACGCGCTTTAAACACTTAAATATTTTTAAAGCACGTCACTAACCTACATAAGTTAGTTGACGCGCTTTAAACACAAACTTCTGAAGGTCACTCGGAGTCATGACCTTGACAACATATGTCAAGGTCAAGGTCATCGGAGGGTGGTCCCTATTATCACCGTTATTTATACCTTCCAATACTCAAAATAGCTATGCTATATTTTCCAAACCTTTTTTTGTTAATAACTTTTTAACGAATAATGAGCGCGGGCTGAAACCTTTTGAAGGTCACTCACAATCAGAAGGGTGTCCTTGACAACATACTAAAATATCAAGATCATCCAAGGTGATCCCCCCCATCTATACAATTACCCTATTAATTTATCCGTACTATCTTGACTATATAAAATTGTAGATGCATGCACACAAACACACACACACGCGCGCGCGCGCGCACGCGGACGGGTTGCAAGGGGGGCCTTCGGCCCCCCTCTCGCACCCACCTCCGCCGGTAAGCAGCGTGGACCTCGCTTTATAACTTAAAGTACATGCTAAATTGTAAAGGAAAATTATAAAGCACATGCATGGAGGAGGCTGCAGGAAAGCAAAGCTCTTTCGCTCACATGCGCTCACGCATGTAAGCCCCCCTGGATAGTCAGGATAAATTAATAGATTTTATTAGTTTATTCTAACTATATTAAACTGTAGATGTTATGTACACACACACACACACACACACACACACAACCTGATTCCTGTCAACTTTAACGTTTAATATCTCGCGTTGCGGAACAGAGCGACACTTTTTTCTGCCAGATTCTTTCATTTCGTACAAAAACGCGTCGATTGAGCATAATTTCATCGATATTGAGGTGAGGGCCCTAAACTATATAAATTACCATAACAATATTTTGTCAATCGGACAGGATTTTAGGCTGTATGCATGCAAAAAGGCTAGACGTCTTGTTAGCCACATTGCAGAACGTGCATTATTAATCAATGGGACTGGTGTTAGTTAGGCTTTTTGCAAAAAGTCTAAAGTGTGTCAGCCTTATTGAGAACTAATGAATGGTTTCGCAAAAAGACGACTTTTTGCAAATAGACTAGCCTTTTTGCAAAAAGGCTGATTTCGCAAAAGGACTGCGACATATCTACCGTAATGAACGAACAGCAATATCAGGAAAACTGATATATCAAGGAAAATTCTTTTTATCTTCTATTGTACCTATACATAAAATGTATACAACAAATACCTATATACTTATAGTCCAGTAACTTTAGGATTTCACTTCGGAAAAATTCCAAGTGAGCTGAATTTTTGCATGCACTTTTATTTAGTCTTTATTAATAACATATCAAAAGTTCCCCATTATTTGATTGTACGCATAATATTTTACAGCGGGTATAAAAGGATTTAAAAATTGGTTTCTTGTTAATATCTAGGTTTCTATTGATTTTACGACTATAACGTTTATTTTGAAAAATAAAGACGAGAAAATTTTCTACAAAAAAGGTCTTAGGTAATTTTTTTGTACACGTAACCGTTTTTGCTTAATCTGGCGTTGAAATTGCAAGCTAAGACAGTTATGCATATTAAAGTAAGTACTTTATTTCACACACTTGTAATTCTTTTGTACAATATGACATAAAATTATGCTTTTTCTTCTTCTTTTTCTCCCTCTTCTGCTTGTTTTTCGTTTTCACCTTTGTTTGAATAAATGAATTGTTGGAGATAATCCATAGCATAATTTTGTCATTTTGTACAAAAGAATTACAAGTGTGTGAAATAAAGTACTTACTTTAATATGCATAACTGTCTTAGCTTGCAATTTCAACGCCAGATTAAGCAAAAACGGTTACGTGTACGAAAAAATTACCTAAGACCTTTTTGGTAGAAAATTTTCTCGTCTTTATTTTTCAAAATAGACGTTATAGTCGTAAAATCAATAGGAATCTAGATATTAGCAAAAAACCAATTTTGAACACCTTTTACGCGCTGTAAAATATTAGGCGTACGATTAAATGATGGGGACTTTTGATATATGTTATTTATAAAGACTAAATAAAAGTTTGTGCAAAAATTCAGCTCACTTGAAATTTTTCCGAAGATTGGTCGAATTTTTGCCTAAAGTTACTGGACTATTATTGAGTGTCGCAGCAACATACAGGACAGGACAGTATGACGAGTTGCCTATTCGTGCAGGCGCGCATAGTCATTCACAGCCTCATTCACTTTGACGCGTTATATGTGAGTGATTATAATGTACCTAATAAGTATAGTAATTTGTACTAAAAATGCTAGGTTGGTAGCTCTGCTTCTATAATTTTAAAAACCGTATTCGCGCGGACTTTCTTTCTTTGTCTTTTTGTCGGCACATGCACACCTTTGTAAAACCTCAGTAGCCGATTAACGTATTAAAGGCATTGCTACTCAATCAAGATACTGGCGTCTTTCTTCTCATCCTGCACGCAATATCCTCTGGTGTGACTGCACGCTCTGCGATTACAGTATAGCTTCTTAGGTTATGGGCCCAAGAGCTGAACACAAGTTGAGAAAAGATAACCTAACCTCGAGGATTCTCTTGTGAGGAATTGCGTGGCGTTACGAGATTGAGTAAAGGAAAGTATATATCTTTTATTGAGATACGCGAAAATGACTGAGCACGCTACAGTTATTAAAATACCGCAATTTGATGGTACTAATTTTAGTAATTGGAAATATCGCGTAGGTATTCTGCTCGATGAAAGAGGTTTACGGAAATACATTGAGGAGATTCTGGATGACATTTTGACGAATTCATCGCCCAACGAGCATGGTGGAATTAGACTCGAAGAAAAGAAATGTATCTCGATCCTGGTGCAAACGATTCACGATGGACAACTGGAATATGTGAAGGAGAAGAGGACAGCAAAGGAAATGTTTGACACGTTATGTAGCATTTTTGAGCGGAAGAGCATTGCGAGCCAGCTATTGCTACAAAAACAGTTGCTGACAATGAAGTATAGCGAAAGCGATAACATCACCGATTATTTCCTACGTTTCGACACAATGATCCGCGAATTAAAGTCAACCGGTGCGAAGATGGAAGAATTGGACATTGTTGTGCATTTATTATATACTCACATTGCCGAAAAGCTACGACAATTTGGTTACGGCACTGGAAACGATTGACCAAGAGAAACTAACCTTGGAATTCGTGAAGACACGTTTGATGGACGAGCATAATAAGCGAAATAGCGGAAGCAGTTCAAGCAAATCAAATAAATTTCATGCAATGAGTACCAAAGGAAAAAGTAAACGACTTACCTGTTAAGGCTGTGGTAAAGTAGGTCATGTAAAGGCTAAATGCAAGGCTAAAAAGGATTACAATTCAAAGAACGATTAGAAAAATAGTAGCAGTGCGAACAAAGCATCGGAGGAAAAGCAAGAAACAATGTGTGCATTTAAAGATGAAGAAGCAAATGCGTGCGATGACAAGCGAACACATCACGACACGAATACAATATAAGTATTCTCAGTTAAAAAAAGGAACTTTCGTTTAATGCAGAATAGAATAATTTACAGACAGCTCGTAACACGTCTGTTCGGCTCGAAGGCCTGGCGGAGAATCTGAATATCGACATATGTAAACAAACAACGCAACGACAGGTTCGTCGTCAGGCACGACGTTAGGCAGCGCTTCGCGACTGCCTCCCGGGCTTCCACCGGGTGTCTCGGCTCGGGCGCAACACTGCCCCCTCCCCTCTTCCTAGATTGTCGTCCCGACAATCTTCTGGCGGGCAGCGCCCAGACGAGCACAGCTTCTTGAGCACCAAGCCGCCACGTCCTTCTCCCTGCGATCGACCTTCTGGGAAGAGCTGGCCTCTTCTACGACTACCGCCCCGTCGTTCTCCCGCGAAGTCTTCGGACAAGGAGGGGGAACTTCCCGGGTCAAAAACTGTGGGCAGGCGGTCCTCTTCAGGCTGGAACGCTTCTGAAAGTCCTGGTCGATGATCTGCCGCAGGTCAACCGACGTCTATGGACCTCCTTCTGCGTACCACCGTCTTTCTTTAAAACAACAGACAACGCACAGAAACACAGAACAAAATAACTGTTAAAAATTACAGAAATCAAACAATCAAACATTCCAAGACTTCTTCATAAACACTTTATTCAAAATTTGTTCGCTACAAAATTCATTAACGATCCGGGCTCCGTTCTATTCTAGCCTTTCTCTTTCTAACTTCTTTTCAGAATACAAAGCTAGCCTATCAGAATGAACAATTTTTTTTCTATGCTTGGGTGACTTCTGGATGCATTACACCACATCGCTCAATTTTTTTATTATGCAATAGGGCCTCTCCCAGTTGCTCTGCAATTTCGGGGCTTTTCCTTTAGCTCTACGAGGATTGTAGAATCAGACCTTCTGCCCCTTTTGAAAAAGAATACGCCTAGCTCCACAATCATACCAGGCCTTCACCCGGGAAGATTTAACAACCATTCGTTCCTTCACTCCAGAATGGATCTCATCAAACTTCTTTTTCAGATTCCTAACAAAGCTCTCCTCCGTCCGCACCTCTCCTTCATGAAGCCTTGGAGGACCTCCCTGTAACAAATCTAAAGGCAATCTTAAATCACGAGCAAAACATAATTCCGCAGGAGTAGCGCCAGTCGTCTCATGTTTCGATGACCTTTAAGCCAACAAGAACATGGGTATCCATCGATCCCAATTCTTTTGGCTTTCGGAAACAAATTTCGCCAGATAATTAATAATCGTTTGATGTTGTCGCTCCACCTGTCCGTCTGACTGAGGATGCAAGGGAGTAGTTCTCGTTTTCCTGATTCCAAGAAGATTCATTAATTCTGCGAACAACTTCGATTCGAAGTTCCTCCCTTGATCCGTATGCACCTCCAAAGGAACCCCATATCTAGATACAACTTGATTGGCGAAGACCTCCGCCACAGTCTTAGCTCTTATATTTTTCAGAAGAAATGCTTCCACCCATTTGGTGAAGCAATCCACGATGACAAAGAGATATTTATTCCCAGAATTGCTTGTAGGAAGGGGACCGAGAATATCCATTTGTAACCTTTCAAACGGTGCCCCAACATTATAGACTTGTAAAGGGGATTTCCCTTTCCCAGAGGGACCCCTCTTAGAAACGCAGACCTTGCAAGTTCTGCACCAGTTCTCAACATCTTGTTTACAAGTTGCCCAGTAAAAACGCTTGCGGATCTTTTCCAGAGATTTGTTGATTCCAAAATGTCCGCCCGAAGAAGAGTCATGGGCTTCTTCCAGAATCTCTTTAACCCAGCCTCGGGGAGCAACAAGCTGAAGAAAGCTTGTTTTTTCCCACCTTTTGTACAGGACTCCATCTCTCAAAACCAGCGCATCCCAGTGCGACCAATGGGCAAAAACATCCCTGGCAAGGATTTCAGAACGTCGAGGACGGACCCCAACTTCCTTTCCCCGTAGGATGAATGCCACTCCCGCATCCTCTCTTTGTTCCTTACGCCAAGCTTCCAAACTTTCTCCCTAAAAAATTAAACGAGCAATTGTTCCATTCTGTTCCTCAGTTGACTTTTTCTCAATTTTGGCACAATATCTACAGTCGAACTTTTCACATTGACGTCTGGACAATCCATCAGCATTTTTATGAGATTGACCCTTTCGATGGATAATGTCAAATTCATATTCTTGAAGTCTTTTTAGCCATCGCGCCAGCTGTCCCTCTAAATCCTTGAAGGACATAAGCCACTTCAATGAAACATGATCCGTGCGAATCAAAAACTTCCGTCCCAAAAGGTAATGGCGGAAAAATTTTATAGAGTCTACTACCGCTAAGAGTTCCCGGCGAGTAACACAATAGTTTCTCTCACAAGGAGATGGCACGAGGTGTAAAATGAGTTATGGATTGAGACATAGCTCATTCAAAAGAGGATGTCGAGTACATAAACGCTGTAAAGGGATTACAATGAATGGGCCCTGGTTGCTGATGAGAAATTTGCATCCAAAGTTGAGCGTCCGGCTCACTGTAAGGCAAGTTCAGAAATATAGCCTCTAATAGCATGAAGCGCGGTGGCTAAGCGGACTGAGACGTTGACGTATGCTTTTTGTCCGCGGCTGGCTCGAGTTCGAGTCAACTCGCAATCTATTTTTTTTATTTATTTCTTATACTTTTAATCAATTTTTGTGTAAACTATTTTTTGGAATAAATTCTAATAATGAAACAACATTTTATATGTAAAAAATATAATTTTATATGTATGTAGTAAAAAAAAATACGAATTTATGTATTAATTATTTATTCTAAAATCTTGAGAATAAATAGCAAAAAAAGTGAAAGTATTTATTTGTATATAATATTATTTCGAATATTCGAGAAGATAGACACAGATAAAACGAATGTAACGGTATAACGGCACGAATCTTTTGTGCCTTTGTTCGAGTTCCAGAACAGGTATTTTTTTCTATTTGCGCATGCGCAGAGAAATTCTAACAAAAGACTCGTAGGGTCTGAGGACCCCTTCGTTTCTTTTCATGGTTAGAATTTTTACGAATTTCTAACAGTAAAGAAGTCTACGTTAGTGCACTCTCACAAAATTTGCAAACATATAAAAATGGAAACATCTGTGGATCCAACATTGATAGAACACATACAGCTATTAGCACAATGTGATATATCAAATAACGATTTAACTGATAGCATTGCATATTTTCGAGGTAAATATTTCTTTGTTTTTTTGTGTCAGTATTTGTGTAAATGTCAGTATTAGAGATGTAATATTACATTTTTTTGCAGACATGCTATTACAATTTAATTTAATTAACGCTGATCCATTAAGAAAATTTAATACATGTGCGAAAGAAGTTGCTGAAAAATTGTTTGAAAATTTTATTAAAATGTTGGGCAAGTGTACACTTGTTGAAGAGAAACAGAATATTTCTTTCTGGACAAAACACCTGAAAACGTAGAAAAGGCGACAACATCAACACATAACAAAGAATATAAGCCACCAGAAAAAATCAGAAATGTGTGCAGAGTGCCATTCGACATCAAATTAAAAATTGTAATGACTGCCAATGAACATCCAAACTGGAGTTTCAAAACTTTACAACAGCGTTTTAAGACTCATTTACGACATAATAGCGAAATTGCACGTTTCAAGAACGAGATTTTATCAGGTGGAACATTCATGGATAAAATGGATGCAATAAAAAAGAATGTTTATGATCGCTTTACCGAAGCACGTGCATGTAAGCAGCTAGTTACAAGGCAATAGTGGGCTATGGCTGCTGCAGTTCAATTTCGGAAAGAAGATAGCTCAAAAAGTGAAGAGGAATGCGCTTTTCGTTTTGTGGCATCTCCAAGGTGGATAACAAATTTCATGAACACTCACAGAACATCGAATCGTTGAGTTATTCGATATTTATCCAAAAAAGAAATAAAGTCGCCCGAAAAAGTGATAGAGTCTGCAATATCATTTCAAAAATTAATTCAATCAATTTCAACGGACTACAAATCTGATTTTATTATTAACACGGATCAAACAGGTTGCGAATATCGGACAAATGTTTCAAAGACGTACACACATACAGGAGAAAAGAAAGTAGAACTCTATATAGGTGATATAAATAAAGTTACATATTCCTACACGGCTCAATATACTTTAACAAAATCTGGAAAATTATTAGATAAAGTATTTATATGTTTACAAGAACCGGGTGAAACATGTGGAGTGCGTGTCAAGCAAGAAGTAGACGAATTATTAAATATGTGTAAAAATGTAATCGTTGTCTGTTCAAAATCAGGAAAACTAACTTCATCTTTATATGAACAATATCTGATAACAGTTTTGAAACCTTACGTAGGCAACAATCCATTTTTAATAAGTGCCGACTCTTGGGGAGGTCAAAAAAACATTCATATGTATAATGAAAATTTTAAAAATGATGAAAATAAGCCAACATTTAACTTGCAAATTATACCTTCAAAATGCACTCCCATTTGCCAACTTTGTGATGTTTATTTTTATATACAAGTAAAAATTATCATAAAGCGAATTCAAAACTGTCCAGATACTTTTGTTGGCGGAGAAAAAATAGAATTGAATTCGCGTTATGATGCTATAAAAATACAATCTTTAACACATTATTTATTATCTGCTCCACTATTTAAAAATATGATACAATTTGCATGGTATGCGTCAAAGTTGGCAAATGAACGGGAAATATTTTATAATGTAAATCAGTTATGTTTTCCTCCTAATATTCATAATACAAAATGTTCTTGCAAATCTAATTATTCTTTTATTAAATGTTCATGGTGTACGTCCTATTTATGTTTTCAATGCTTTTATAATAATTTTCATCCACAACATTGTACAGCAATGTCCGATTTTTATATCAAATAACTGACAAGACATGTTTACAAGTTACTCTATGTATTTTTAATAACTATTTATATTTTTATTACTTTGATTATTTATATATACACATTTACTTTTTATCTATTGACTACATTTATTTATTCTTTTTCATTTTACATAACTGATTATTAATTGACTATGTATTGACTATGTGTTAACTACGTATTGTATTTATTATACTGACGATGTATTAACTATTTTATTTTATAATTATATGACATATAACGTAATATTTTTTGTTTATTTTCCCATGATTTTTTCACTTTTCTTTATAACTACAATTCTTATTCTTTTTTATTACGTACATATAAAATTATATTTTTTACATATAAAATGTTGTTTCATTATTAGAATTTATTCCAAAAAATAGTTTACACAAAAATTGATTAAAAGTATAAGAAATAAATTTAAAAAAAATTTAGATTGCGAGTTGACTCGAACTCGAGCTAGCCGCGGACAAAAAGCATACGTCAACGTCTCAGTCCGCTCAGCCACCGCGCTTCATGCTATTAGAGGCTATATTTCTGAATTTGCCTTACAGTGTGAGCCGGATGCTCAACTTTAGATGCAAACTCAGCAACCAGGGCCCATTCACTGTAATCCCTTTACAGCGTTTATGTACTCGACATCCTCTTTCGAATGAGCTATGTCTCAATCAATAACTCATTTTACACCTCGTGCCATTCAGCTTTATTGAAAACCCGACTAAAATAAGCTATGACTCTCTCCTCCCCCTTCTGTTTCTGTGACAAAACCGCGCCAATACCGATATTTGAAGCATCGGTGTCCAAAATAAATTCCCCCTCCCCTTTGGGAAAAAAAAGCACCGGAGGGGAAGATAAAACCCGCTTTAATTCTTCAAAAGTTTTTTGACATTTCTCCGTCCAAATAAGATTGATTCCCCGTGAGAGAGTAAAGAGGTTTCGCTAAAGAAAAAAATCCTTTAATAAATTTTCGATAGTACGAACAGAATCCCAAGAAACTTCGCAATTGTGATTTGGTATGCGGAACCGACCAATCACTGACCGCAGATATCTTTTCGGGATCTGTGGCTGTGCCCTCTGCTGAAGCCCCAAATATTTAACATTCTTTCCAAAAAGAGTACATTTCTTGGATTAATTTTTAAATTCACTTTTCTTAATCGTAAGAGCACCGTTTTCAAATTCTCCATCATTTCGGAAAAACTTTTTCCAAAGATTATTACATCATCAAGATAAACTAAGCAAATTTTTGATAACAAATCTTTTAAAACTCTCTCCATTAGACATTGAAATGTAGCAGGGGCATTGCAGAAACCAAAGGGCATGACGGTAAACTGCCACAACCCGTTTCCAATAGAGAACGCAGTTTTCTCTTTGTCTTCGGAACGAATCTTTATTTGCCAATACTCGCTCTATAAATCTAAAGTACAGAACCAAATGTTACCTAATAGTTGATCGAGAATATCATCGATTCTGGGTAAAGGATGAGAATCTTTCTTAGTTACCAAATTCAATTTCTTATAATCCACACAAAATCGAATTGTACCATCTTTTTTTCTGACCAAAACTGCAGGTGAGATCCAGGGGCTTTGTGACTCCTCGATTACCTTTTGTTTCCACTGTGACGTTGCGGCTCGCCGCACCGTGGCAGCGCCCCGCCGCCGTCACAAGGCGCGGAAATTCGCGCCCAGGGACGGACCAGAGAGGCCACGGCGAGATCTCCAGAGGGCCGAATTTAATCGCGTTTCCGAGATTTGATTCCTTTATTTTATTTTCCGGTATACTATTGTAATGCGTGCGGCACCTCACCCACATCACGGCGGATCCACGAGAGATGACTTACCAGACAAATCCGGGAGGATCAAGGACCGAGGAGGAATAGCGAGAGCGGGAACGACCGGGATCTCGGGTCGCCGGGCAGACAATCTGGGATGTGGCCTCACAATCCTTGCAGTGACATGCGTCGTCGCGTCCTTCGCTGTCTAGGATAGGCGTCGTATCGCTTTCTTCGGAATCTCTCATCGAGAATGTAATTCTTTTATTCGACTGCATGGTGTCGAATAACGCACGCACGCATGGTGTAATGCTCGCGTACAAACGTTCCGGAATATATCTCTTAAAGCCTATCTACATAAGACGCAGAACGCGAGTTGCAAGACACACGCACAGTCTACATGTCAATCTAACAAAGAGGTTAGATTGACATGTAGACTGTGTGTGTGCTTGCGACTCGCGTTCTGCGTCTTATGTAGCGATAGGCCTTTATACGCGGGGAGTACACGACTATGCGGACTGAGGAATTCAGCGATTCCTAAAAACGATGCTCTCTACCGATTACTGCGACGCTCTGACTCGTGCGCTTTCTTCGCCGCAAGCACGGACCGAAAACAACAAAACACGATTGGCCTAACTTTTCTCGCCGCGCTCCCCTCGCCTTCGTCGCTTACCCGCGCGCTGTTGCTAACATTTTCTCTCTCGCTCTATCTTACAACTATTTAAACAATATTCATTGTGCATATGGCATACAATTTTAACGCCAATATACGATTAACTACGTCTTATTTTGCAGAAGTTCCCCGAGTAGAAATTTTAATCATGCGACCTGATTCAGCCCTGATGTCAGATGAGCATCAGGCATGCCTAATAAAATTTCTACTCGAGTCATTGTATATATAGAAAAAGCGTAGAAATATCTTACGCGAAACTACGTCTTATTACAACATATAAATTTTTATTTTAATGCCAATGTACGATTAACTACGTCTTATTTTGCAGAAGTTTATTATATATTTTGAAAAAACGTAGAAATATCTTACGTGAAACTACGTCTTATTACAACATTAATAAATTTTTATTTTAATGTCAATGTACTATTAACTACGTCTTATTTTGCAAAAATTTATTGTACATTTTTAAAAAATTTAGAAATTTCTTACGCGAAATTACGTCTTATTACAACATTAATAAATTTTTATTTTAATGCCAATGTACGATTAACTACGTCTTATTTTGCAGAAGTTTATTGTATATTTTGAAAAGGTGTAGAAACATCTTACGCGAAACTACGTCTTATTACAGCATTAATTAAATTTTTATTTTGACAAGAATTTACGATAAACTACGTCTCGATTGCAGAAGTTCATTGTATATTTTCAAAAATTGTAAAACTTTTTTACGAGAAACTACGTTTTATTATGACATTTACAATTTTTGTAGTTTTCCTACTATTTCGTAATATTTCCTATTTGGTTGCAGAAATGCGTGATTTAACAGTAAAATTACGTAGTTCTTTGTAGTTTTTTTTCCGCCAGGGTTATTCCTTCCATCTGAAGCGCACGCCTGATAAAATTATCCGTTATAGCCGTAACAAACTGCGCACAAGCGATTTTATCGCGCAATTCAAACGGGCACTCGGGGTACGCCAGGCGCGAAAGTTTATCGATTTCGGAGCTGAGTGTGGCCAAATCCTCCCCGAATTTTTGTTTACGGTTCGTGAACGCGACGTAACTGTTCTGCGATTGTCGTCCCTCCCCAAAACGCAATTCAAGTTTTGCTTTTAGCTCCGCAAAATCTAACTGCTCGACGTCCTGAACCGTTTCTAAGACCGAACATGCCTTTCCCCTCAGGCTCGAAGCTAACGCGATCGTTTTTGTAGCGTCGTCCCAATGATTCGCCCGCGCGATTAAATTTAATTGTGCAAAATATTCATGTAACGAGACGGAGCCGTCATACGTGTCGGGTTTCAGCTTATATCCAAGTTCAGCACTCGCGCGCACAGACTGCACTTCCGCGCCGCTCGCGACCGCGGCTCTCTCTTTCGCGCGCACGCCCTGCGTTTCCACGCCGCTCGCGTCTCGCGCCCTCGAGTCTCCGGACGCTCTATTAATTGAGGGACTTAGCTCTGTATTATTGTATTTCCGTTGAGAGTCTCAAGGACAAGCAACGAGTTCGGACGTGTGTTTCGCGGACGACACGTTTTAACGTGTTCGGACGTGTTTTGTCCGGACGGAAATTTTTTTGAAGTATTGCGACTGTTACTGTCTGCATTGTAATTTAATTGCACCAATACCATAATACGCAGAATTATATACGAATCGAATAATGGCCGAAGCAAAGCGAAAAACACAGCAGTGCCAATAACTAGTGAAAGAAGAAGAAGCTCTGTATTGTTGCCGGAGATTATCCCGCGGAGTCGGCAGAGTTCCTTCTCCTGCTGGCGAAACGTCGTCGCGTATTCTCTCTCTCTCTCTTTCTCGCCACGTGAGTACTTATTGACGTGTATTAGCTCGCTCTGTATTTTGTGACTTGTTTCTGCTGTTTGCCGCCCCGCGCCTGGTGCCTGGCCTTTCAAAGCTATCTCTGCTTGCTTTTTTATTTTTGGATGGGCCTTGGAGTTTTTGCTGCATCGAGGTACTTGCAATTTTCTTATCGGTTTGAGCTGTGGAAGTTGCTAGAACTCATCATGGCTTTGGCAACACGGAGATGTCGGAGAGGGGCGCTGGTGCGTCTGGTGGGAAGGAAGGCGGTGTGTCGGAGAGAGGCGCAGGTGCGTCTGTTGGAAAGGAAGGCGTTGTGTCATCGGGCGAAAGCGTAAACAAAGAGGGACTAGGAAGGCGTGTGTCTGCGTCTAGGCTGCCGGTGCTTGACAGATCGTGCGCTTTAAATGCGTCTAAGATTAGTGCGTTGCGACAGTTGATTAATGGGCATAACGATAATGTCAGTAAAATATTGTTAGCCAGCAAAGAGTCATTGGATAAGAGGACACAGATTGAATCTGCGTTTAGGGCGTGTAAAGAGGCTTTCCTCGAAATTTCAACCGCGTATTTAACTTTGCTTGAGAGTAGAATGTCGGTTCCCGCGGTGACGGACGAAATAAAAAGTCTTATCTGCGGTGCCGTTACTGAGGCCTGCGACTCTCTGCTGGCACGTACTTCTGTATGTAAGAGCGGCGTTTTATCTCGTGAGTCTCTGTCTCAGGAGGCCTGTGCGGCGCCTAGTTATGCTTCCGCGCTAAGCATGGGGCAGTCCAAAGTACGCGTGGCTCGCGGTCCTACGTTGGAGGTTGCGAACACCACAAATTTAATTATAACGCCAGAAGAGAAGAATGTTAGGCTTACATCTGCGCGCGATACAAAAAACGCTGTCCAGAAAATTCTGAAACCGTCGGATTTCAATCTTAGGGTAAAAAGAATATTCACAGTGAGAAACAATGGTGTCAGGATTGAGGCGCACACAGTGGACCTAGAGAAGATGAAAAATTCAAGGGACTTAGAAAAAGCCGGACTAAAACTGGAGCAAGAGAGCAAGATCAACCCAAGGCTACTGGTGCAGGGTGTTCCTTGTTGCTTATCGAGGGATGATCTAAAATCGAAGATTGGTGCATTAAACTTGGAGGACATGCCACAAGCAGACACATCGCAGGTCAAGATAGTCTATATTTATCCGGCAAAAGAGAATCGTGCCACCACGAGTTGTGTGGTCGAGGTATCGCCGAATATCCGTACATTGCTGCTCAAGGAGAAGCATGTCTTCGTGAGCTACCATGCATGTAAAGTGTCGGATCATGTGAGAGTGCTGCAATGCTTTAAATGTCTTGCTTTTGGGCATTTTGCGAAAGGCTGTAGATTTGAATCACTCTGTGGTCACTGCGCTGGAGCGCATGAAACGAAGGATTGCACGAAGAGGAATGCAGCGCCGGTATGTGGTAACTGCAAGAAGTGGATGACTCATGAGGATCCATCACACTCGGCTTTGGACAGCAAATGCTGTCTTATTCTACGCAGGCGGTTAGCGGACAGAATTAATTGCATTAATTATGGCTGACTCAACGGATTGTTTACGTATTTGTCACGTAAATTGTCAGTCGCTATTAGCCCACCTTGATGAATTTAGATCTTTTTTTGAAGGTTCGGGTTACCATATCATTTGTATGTCTGAGACCTGGTTAAGACCATCCATTCCGGACCATATGGTATCTCTACGCGGATACCACATTGTGAGGCAGGATCGTATAGGCAAGGCGGGAGGCGGCGTTGCCTTTTATCTGTGTGACCAATTGAGAGCTAGGACGCTGAGGCACTCGGAGGATGTATACTGTCGTAGACCGGAATACTTGGTGGCTGAGATATATCGACGGACTGGAGTTCCAAGTTCCTTCTGGTGGTCGTGTATCGGCCTCCACACTGCGGCTATCTATCTGAGGTTTTCAACAATGTTTCTGATCTATCTGCTCTTTATAATCACGCGATCGTTCTTGGAGACTTTAATGCGGACCTAAATTCTCGGTCTTACGATTCTGATTCTATCAGGTCCTTTGTTAACACTATGCATTTTTCCTTGGTGCTATATGAGCCCACTTACCACACGCGCGTGTCTTCTACGTGGCTGGACTTATCTATTATAGATGATGCGGATAAACTAATCTTTTACGGTCAACAGGATGTTAACTTCCTTTCGGCTCATGACATGGTGTATATTAAGTATGGTCTAAGAGTTAGTCGTTTCCAGGAGCGGAGCGTTGAAGTTAGGGACTTCCGTTCTTTTGATTCTGAGCGTTTCCTCGAGGAGCTTGGTACCTGTGATTGGAGTGCCTTATTTGATGTGAATGATGTCAACGAGAAGGTCGGGATTCTGAATGGGTATCTGCTTGAATGTTTCAACAGGCATGCTCTTATACGGAGGATTAGTCCGAAGCACCTACCGGCACCCTGGCTTACAAGTGACATTAGGAATCGGATGAAGGAGAGGGACAGGGCGAGAAGAAGGTGGAGAAGGAATAGAACGGATGCGAACTATGATGAGTTTAGAGTTCTGAGAAATCAAACGCAGGGACTGATACGTGATGCTAAGAGCAGGTATTACCTGACTGCTTTTGATGATCTTACGGATATGAGTTCTATATGGAAAAGGCTTAAATATCTTGGCCTGGTCAAAGCTAGAACTACTGACAAACAACTGCTCTTTTCTATTGAAGAGTTAAATGAATATTTCTCAGGCTCTTCACCGTCCATAAACAGAGTTGAAGATGTTAGGAACGGCTACTATCTAGGTGAGGAAGAGTACAGCGATAAAAAATTTTACTGGAAGCATATCGAGCCCACTCATGTGCTTAAGGCTCTGAAGGATAATAAATCGGAGGCAGTTAGTGATGATGGTCTATCGCCCAAACTTATCAAGATTGGGTTACCATGCATTCTCTCAGTGATAGTGCACATTTTCAATTTTTGTCTGAAAGAGGGAGTATATCCTGACTTGTGGAAGATGGCGTTGGTTAGCCCTATCCCGAAGGTAAAATGTCCTGCAGAACTGCGGGATTATAGACCGATTTCAATCCTGTGTGCCATCTCTAAAATGATGGAGAGAATAGTGGCTGACCAGATCAAGGAGTATCTTGTATCATCCGACACCCTCGACCAGTACCAATCGGCTTATAGAAAAGGTCACTCAACGCAAACAGCTTTAATAAGATTCCTGGATGATGTGAGACAGGCAGCGGATTCAAGATTGGTTACCATAGCTGTATTTTTCGATTTTACCAAGGCTTTTGACAATGTTTGTCATAGGATTTTGATTGACAAACTGAGGAATGTGGGCTTCTCCTGCTCTGCTCTTCGTTGGATTTATGCATACTTAGACGGCAGGAAGCAGGCGGTCTCGCGTGACAAATCATCGGCAAAAACAATATTTGCCGGTGTTCCTCAGGGATCGGTATTGGGGCCTCTCTTGTTCATCCTTTACTTACTGGATTTTAAATCGGTCTTGAGTTTTTGTTCTTATAATTTTTATGCGGATGATCTTCTTATATACTTGCATGTTGAACCTAGGCACTTGAGGACAGCTATTCAGCAGATTAATCAGGACATTTCGAGGATTGTAGAATGGGCCACTAAGAACAAATTGGCTCTGAATCCTAAAAAGACCACAGCGCTGATTATGGGAACAGCGAGGTATGTTAACACGGTCTGCAGTGGTGAACTGCCTAACATCCTGGTCAGCGACACTGTGATACCGTACAGTGATTCTGTGGTCTGCCTTGGTCTTACTATTGTCAGCACACTCTCATGGGAGAAACAAGTGTCCAAGACGATCTCAAGAGTTAATGCCTCATTACACCAAATTAAACTGTGCAAGAACCTACTGCCGTTTCCACTGCGAGTGCGGTTAGTCTCTGCTTTAATAGTGCCTTTCTTTGATTATTGCTGCTCTGCTCTCACGAATATTTCGGGTGAGCAAAACTTGAGGCTTCAACGGGCTCTCAACGCCTGCGTCCGCTTTATATACCAGGCAAGGTGGGATGAGCATATCACCCCGTATTTCGACAAGCTTGGGTGGCTAAAGTTGAGTTCACGACGAGATTATTTTATTGGCAATCTGACGTTTACTCTTCTGCGCTCTCGGGTCCCTAGCGTTCTATACAGCAGATTTCAATTCAAATGTGACAGGACTCAGCGAGATACTAGGGCACAAAGCGACACCTTAACTTTACCTTTATGTCGAACTGAATTCTATAAAAGAATTCATTTAGATATCACTCGGCCAAACTTTGGAATAGTCTTCCGTGTAATATACGTAATTCTGAGACGCTCATCCTTCCTGGGCCCTGGATCACGTCGCCGGTTTGTTGCGTGTAATTTTGCAGCGTGATTTTTCGAAATGGCGCAAAATAAATTCAGTGAGATGGCCTCACGCTTCGGCAAGGGCACGAATGGTGTGCCGATGAGCCTGAAAGTTCTCGCCGCCACGGGCGTTGCGGCCTACAGCGTTTCTAAAGCCATGTATACAGTGGAGGCTGGTCACAGAGCGATCATGTTTTCTCGACTAGGAGGTATTCAGAAGGATATCATGACCGAAGGTCTGCACTTCCGCGTTCCGTGGTTTCAATACCCGATTATTTACGATATTAGGAGCAGACCTAGGAAGCTGTCCTCGCCCACAGGATCTAAAGACTTGCAAATGGTCAATATCTCGCTACGTGTTCTCTCACGTCCCGACGCCAGCACGCTGCCTTCCATGTATCGGCAACTGGGTCTCGATTATGACGAAAAGGTGCTGCCAAGCATTTGCAATGAGGTGCTGAAATCTGTTGTCGCTAAATTCAACGCCTCCCAACTGATTACGCAAAGACAGCAGGTGTCTAACATGGTGCGAAAGGAATTAACGGAACGTGCTCGAGACTTCAACATTGTTTTGGATGACGTCTCGATAACGGAGCTTAGTTTCGGCAAGGAATACACCGCTGCGGTCGAAGCTAAACAAGTGGCACAACAAGAGGCCCAACGTGCCGCATTTGTTGTGGAAAGGGCCAAACAGGAACGACAACAGAAAATCGTGCAAGCCGAAGGAGAGGCAGAGGCAGCCAAAATGCTTGGCTTAGCTGTCGGCGAGAATCCTGGATACCTGAAGCTGCGTAAAATACGAGCGGCACAGACTATCTCTCGTACGATCGCCAACTCCCAGAATAGAGTATTCCTCAGTGGCAATGGTCTGATGCTAAATATTCAAGATCCTGCGTTTGATGTGGCCTCGGATAAGCTGAAAAGTAAGAAGTAAAAATCGTCAAAGTGCGCGTCATTTTTTTTATCTCTTCTCTCGAGTTAAGTTTTTATTGAGCCTGGAGAACATTGGCTTATGTATAATTATGTTGAAATACTGTGAATAAGATACATCATGTGTTTCGAAAAAAAAAAAAAAATTCGTAAAATTCGTAATTTATTGCATATCCCCGCAGGGTTCGCAATCCACTACCAATATTACCCTTTCTAATTCTGAGATGACTCTTTCGCGAGGAAGGAGCCGAAGAAGACATAATGTCCTCAAGATTCTTGAGGACGAGCCCCCAAAATGTTGCGCTCGTCCGCGCGTTCGCAGCACACTCTCACTCGCGAACGCGGCGCGCAATCCCGTTACCGGGAATAAGTATTCTCAGTTAAAAAAAGGAACTCGTTTAATGCAGAATAGAATAATTTACAGACAGCTCGTAACACGTCTGTTCGGCTCGAAGGCCCGGCGGAGAATCTGAATATCGACATATGTAAACAAACAACGCAACGACAGGTTCGTCGTCAGGCACGACGTTAGGCAGCGCTTCGCGACTGCCTCCCGGGCTTCCACCGGGTGTCTCGGCTCGGGCGCAACAATATGATGCAAATAAAATTTTGTATTGGATTCTGGTGCAACACAGCATATGGTAAATGATAAACGGTATTTCGACAAGTTGGAAGACATCGACGAGGTACAGATTTCAGTCGCAAAAAGGAATCAGAGCATTGTAGCGAAGCAACAGAACAAAATCTTAGTAAAAACCTTTCACGACGGTGATTCATCTGTGAAGGCGATTCAAGACGTTTTGCTAGTCAAGGATTTGAAATGCAACTTAATGTCAATTCGAAGTTTAACGAAGAAGGCTATCGCATTGCCTTCGAAGGAGACTACGCATATGCATCAATCAACGGACAAACGAAGTTTGTGGCTCACGCCAGTGGAAGATAATTATATGAGGTTGTATTGCATGTCGATAGTAACCTACTCGGCATGTTATGTTGCTGAAATATTGAAATATTCGGAAATGGTGCAGAAATATTTTGTTAACATTTCATTTGTAACTATGCATCTGAAATATTTTAGAAATGTACCTGCATCATGTTTTTTATAATATTGCATTAACAATATTTCTGAAATCTTTCAGAAAGTTGTTTACAATATTTGAAGTTTTTGTAATATTGCAAAAAAATGTTGCAGATGCAATATTTCAGAAATATTTCTGAAACATTATAAAAGTAATATTACGTTTGCATTGCACAAATAATATTTCTGTAACATATCAAACGCAACATTGCATTTAAAATATTTCTGAAAAATTTCTGAAAGATTGCGTAGGTAATAAAAAATTGAATTGCAGACAGTGAATTTCTACAATATTGCAGAAGAAATATTGCAGATGTAATGGTTTAGAAACATTTCTGATACATGATAAAACTATTATTATGTTTACATTGTACGCGTTATATTTTTGAGTATTTTACATACAACATTGCATTTGTAATATTTCCGAAAAGTTGCTGACAGACTTTAGAACTTATAAAAAATTATTATATATTAGATAATATTGCATTTTATTGAATTTTTTTATTAAGAATTGTCTCATATTCCAAATTTTGTTATATGGCATTTTTAATATAAATAAAATATTTAACAATATTTAATATAAATTAATATTTGACGCTGACTGGCAAAAAATATTTATTCATATATCTGTATTGTTAATAATGTTATGCGATAGCTTTATGTTCACCAAAAGACACCAAAATAAGCAAGTATGAGAAAGAAAGAAGCGTCAGAGCCAGAGGATCACCACTACCCTGTTCGATCATCGATGTCAAGCAACAAGGCGCCGGTATACTACTTGGATGGGTGACCGGCTGAGAGAGCGGATTTCTTCGGACAAATGCGCGGCGGCTATACGCACATTGCTTAATATATTTTTTTTGTTCCGGTAACAAAATATTTCATTTTTCACATATCAACAAATAGTTTTTGCGTCAGTAACAAAATTTTTGCTAATACAAAACATTTTTCTCAGTGTAAAATGTATTTGAAATATCTCTGAAGTGTTTCTGTAATATTTCGTAGATATATTTCAGAAATATTTCAGTAATATTACCGACATTCAACGAAGCATCAATATTAAATCAAATGAATTTAGTTGAGATATCAAATTCAGAGGCGGCAACGACACCAAATGAAGTGACTCGTGACGATGAGTTGGTGGATGAACTGGAGTCAACGTATGAAGATGCTGACGACACTTCGATGAACCACGATGCAAACAAAGAATGCGTTGATGACAGCGATAAGACTACTTTACGAAGAAGCGAGCGAATTCGACGAGCACCAGACAGATATGGTGAATGGGAAATGAATGAAGCTCATTACGCATTATCGGCTGAACAATTTGTTGAAGATGATCCACTGACGATTGAAGAAGCGAAAAAGCGAGACGATTGGCCTGAATGGAAGAAATCAATTGAAGATGAATATCGATCATTAATTAAAAATAAACTGGACACTGTGTGATCTACCCAAGAATCGGAAAGCGATTACAAACAAATGGGTATTTAAACTGAAACGCAGGGCTGACGGCAAGATCGACAAATACAAGGCGCGGTTGGTGGTACGTGGTTTCTCACAGCGAATAGGATACGACTACAACGAAACCTATGCTCCAGTCGCGAAGTTGGTAACTCTCAGAACCTTGCTTGCAGTTGCTAACGAAATAGATATGCACATTCATCAGATGGACGTCAAATGTGCATTTCTTAATGGCGAACTATCAGAGGAGATTTATATGCAGCAGCCGAACGGTTTTGCGAATGGAACTAAAGTGTGCAAACTACTCAAGGCACTCTATGGTCTCAGGCAGGCTTCGAGGGATGGAACGAAAGGTTCGACGAATTTGTGAATCGAATTGGTTTCAGACGCTGCGAATCAGATCCATGCCTGTACGTGAGAGTGAAAAATGGAGTCACTTGCTACATTCTGCTGTATGTGGATGAGCTTTTGTTGCTGTGCAAGGATATAACTACGATCAACACAGTGAAGCGACTTCTATCAAAAGAATTCGAGATGACAGACATCGGAAAGGCAGATAAGTTCCTTGGCATGCAAATCGAGCAAGACATCAAGAACGGAACAATTGGTTTAAGTCAAGCTCAATACCTGAGAAATGTATTGAGAAAGTTTGACATGGAAAATTGCAAACCAAAATCAACTCCAATGGAAAAGAACTTGCATTTGGAAAAGGGCGATGCAGATAGCTGTTCCAAGCAACCGTATCGAGAATTGATTGGCTGTCTGACATATGCTACGATCACCACAAGACCTGATTTGTGTGCTGCAACTGGCTACTTCAGTAGGTTTCAAAGCTGTTTCAACGAAAATCACTATGCACATGCGAAACACATTTTGAGATATGTTCGTGGAACAACGGACTTGAGACTGCTGTATCGCAGACAAGAAGCAGTTGAACCATTGGTCGGCTACAGTGATGCAGATTGGGGCGGCGATAAGAACGACGGAAAGTTAACATCGGGCTATGTATTCAAGGTATTCGGCAACACCGTGAGTTGGTCATCACGAAAACAGAAGACGGTCAGTTTATCATCAACCGAGGCTGAATATGTGGCGCTAACCGAGGCAGTTTGCGAGGCAAAGTGGATCCGAAAACTTCTGATTGAACTGGGCATCGATTGTAACGGACCAATCCCAATATTCGAGAACAATCAATCATGCATCGTAATTGCCGAGGAATCGCGTGAACATAGGCGAATGAAGCACATTAACATTAAATATAACTTTATTCGCGAGGCAATTGTAAACAACGAAGTAAAAATTCGGTGCGTTCAGCCGATACTCCGCTAGCCTAGCAATCGTGAGCAGTCGCTCGTTTCCTCTCCTTTTAATCTATTGGGTGAAAGGAGAGGAAACGAGCGACTGCTCACGATTGCTAGGCTAGCGGAGTATCGGCTGAACGCACCCATAGAATACAAGGCATCGAACGAACAAGTCGCTGACATCATGACAAAGGGACTCGGAAGAAACCTTTTCGTTAAGCATCGACGCGATTTGAGTTTGGTTTAAAGTACAATTTGATGTTTTATTTCAAATTAAGAGGCGGTAATAAGTATAGTAATTTGTACTAAAAATGCTAGGTTGGTACTTTGCTTCTATAGTTCTAAAAAACGTATTTGCGCGGACTTTCTTTCTTTGTCTTTTTGGCCATCGGCACACACCTTTGTAAAACCTCAGTAGCCAATTAACGTATTAAGGGGATGCTAAAGCCGTCCAAATTACCGACAATTCATTTCAAAGGTCTCATTTTGAAACGGCTTTACAGATCGCAAAATCCTTTTACAGGAGTAAAGTAGAGGTATTAATGAAGGGTGGGATTGTAAAATAATTAGTAATAATTGAAAAAAATTTTAAAATGCTGTCACCTCATAACCTTATTTTCTAATATAAACAGTTGTATACGTAATATGTACGAAATTAAACTTTCCCACTCTTCAGAAGACGTGCACAAACAATAACGTACCTTTAAAATTAAGATTGAAAGCCTAGAATAAAAATGAGAGCTTTGAAACAATCGTGTATATTTTTCACAAAAATATTCACGCAGAGCAGCAATTATGTCACAGCAGTAGTTCACGAATCTTGCGAGAGATGGCGCGATGGCGCACGTAGTGTAGAAATTTGGTACCACAGGAGGTCGATTTTATCCCTCCGGGTGTCGGCCTACTACCGACGTCTTGACGAGAGGAATCGAGGAATAATTACACACTCGATCACTGATGTTAGAATAATAATTTATTGCAGACCACGCAACAGCCACGAGACTCGATACAAATCTAACGGTCGTCGTAACTCAGTTCTGCCAATTTCGTAACTCTCAACCCCTCTTGCTAGCGCTGGAGAGGGGGCTGACCAATCGGAAGGGAGACAGATATGCTGCTCCCTACAGTAGCTGTGGGCAGTTTCGGGGTTGGCTACATTGTCTGGTTCCTACACAGCAATCGAACCAGGACAGATATATGATACAGATATCTCGTTAGGCATTTTTACATTTTTTTCAATTACTACTAATTAATTTACAATCCCACCCTTTATTAGTACCTAAACTTTACTCCTGTAAAAGGATTTTGCGATCTATGAAGCCGTTTCAAAAAACGAGCTTTGAAAGATATGTGGTACAGATATCGCATTAGGCATTTTTACATTTTTTTCAATTATTACTAATTATTTTACAATCCCACCCTTCATTAGTACCTAAACTTTACTCCTGCAAAAGGATTTTGCGATCTACGAAGCCGTTTCAAAGAACGAGCTTTGAAAGATATGTGGTACAGATATCGCGTTAGGCATTTTTACATTTTTTTTAATTATTACTAATTATTTTACAATCCCACCCTTCATTAGTACCTAAACTTTACTCCTGTAAAAGAATTTTGCGATCTATGAAGCCGTTTCAAAGAACGAGCTTTGACAGAGATATATGTCGTACAGATGCCTCGTTAGGCATTTTTACATTTTTTTTCCATTATTACCAATTTTTTTATATTCCCATACTCTTCATTAGTACCTATACTTTACTCCTGTAAAAGGATTTTGCGATCTATAATATGAAGCCGTTTCAAAGAACGAGCTTTGACAGAGATAATGTCGTACAGATGCTTCGTTAGGCATTTTTACATTTTTTTCTATTATTACTAATTTTTTTATATTCCCACTCTTTATTAGTATCTATACTTTACTTCTGTAAAAGGATTTTTCGATCTATATAAAGCTGTTTCAAAGAACGAACTTTGACAGATATATATGTCGTACAGATGTCTCCGTTAGACAAGGACAGATATCTGTCGCATTATTCCTTTTTTTCATATGTATGTAATTTGCATGCACCCATTTATTTCTTTCTCTCTTTCTCTCTCTTTCTCTCTCTCTCTCTCTCTCTCTCTCTCTCTCTCTCTCTCTCTCTCTCTCTCTCTCTCTCTCTCTCTCTCTCTCTCTCTCTCTCTCTCTCTCTCTCTCTCTCTCTCTCTCCCTCCCTTTCTCCATCCCTGTCCCTCTCTCTCTTAGTACACTGGGTAGCGTACACTTTAGTATGGTAAAATCAGGATTTTTTAATTGGAAATGTGGTGTTAGGATTCTAGGGTACATTTGAAGAAAAAAAAACGGTAATGTTATTCAGGACAAAAAACTCTCTATTTATTATTTCGTTAATAAAATGTTGGGAAATATCTACTCTTAAAAAAGGCGTGTTAAGTCGATAGTCGAATTTATTGTTGCCTTTTTACCGCGATGCTGATTGGTTATCTCGATTGATTGCCGCGCCGTAGCTTGCTTCATCCCGTGAGGGACTGTCATCGCGGAGTGTGGCGAGTTTCGTGCGTGTAGTGTGTCGTGTGTGTCGTGATGTGACAGCTCGCGTCGTGTCGCGAGGTTAATCGTCCCGCGTCGTGTCGCGAGGTTAATATTATTATTAATGTGATCTCTCATCATTATTATAAATATAAAATTGTTTAATTCTGAATTTCGGTCGCGTCACGCAAGGATCGAAGTGCCACGCGAAATATCAGCGGATCGGAGATAGGTAATTATAGTGACAGTCGTGGTCGTTATTATGTTTGCGAGCGAGTTTGCGAGCGTTACTTCTGTAGTAATTTATACGATAATTTACTCGTTTATTACGCGGGATGAATTATCATAAACTACTACAAAACCTTGTTTTACATGGAGGAATTATCATATATAAGTACATACAGAAGTAACGCTCGCGTAAACGTAGTATACATACGTGACAGATAGTGTGTGTGTGTGTGTGTGTGTGTGTGTGTGTGTGTGTGTGTGTGTGTGTGTGTGTGTGAAAATGCAACAGGAGTATAAAAGCAGCGTCAAGTATGTGTGTATCTATATGGATGTGTACATATGTATTATACAATTAAAAAACATGTAGATAATGAAAATATATTGCTTATAATTTACTAATTCATTAAACAATAATTTTAATTAATCAGATAAATTTTTTGACATCTAGATCAAATATTTATCAAGTTATTGTGGTTATGTGAAGAAGTTCTCAACATGTGATTAATGAAAAAGAAGAGAGAGTAAAGAAGAAGAAAATATGAAAGGAATCGGAGAGGGTGTCGTGTTATTATTGAGAGCCGGGCTTTGAACGAGCGATGCGCTCCCGCCTCTAGAGAGGGCAGCTCCTGTGTGGCGCGCACCTCGGCGCGCCACGCGTGCGTGCGGTCGTCACGGTCGTGTGCAGACTGCAGAAGAGCCTTGACCATCGTAGAGTCAAGACGTATTGTGTTCTTGTGTTCTTGTGTGAATAGAATAAAGAGTTCCTATAGCTTAAGAACTTGTATAATCAGTGTCCTATCCATCTCGACGCATCTCGCGTAGCGTTCCAAGCGATATTTCCAATGGTTATGGGCCCAGGGCACGATTCCCCTGCGTGAGGAACGTAGCACGAACGTGCGTACGAAGTGTGTGAAACGCCGGTGAAGGGCACAAGAGAAATAGAAGCATCTAGAAGATTAGAGGGTAAGTAAATAATATTCTTCGTTGCGCTGACGAGCAAAACGAGAGAATTCTCAGCTAATGAGAACGTTCGATAAATGCCGTTAGAAGTTAGAAGGAGACAAATTCTTTTTGTCTTTTGAGAGATAGAGATAAAGTATAGTACAGAAGTAGAGATTCCCAGCTAATAAAAACGTTCGATAAATGCTGTTAGAAGAAGACAAAGTCTTTTGATATTTGATAAAAGTAGAGAATGATGAAATTAAAAGAGGATATGTACAATGGAAAGAGATAGATATATGCCGCTTGGTAACAGGCTGGCGGGAAAAGCGACACGCGCGTGCAAGTCCGACCGCGAACGGCGCGAGTCATTTGTTTTTCAACGCGCGGAACTTGTTGCTGGGCGCGCACAAACACATAATCGATTTCGACTAACAATATGGCATCGATGCTAGATGGCTAGATTACGATACATGTAAATGTATGCGTATGTTAGATGGCTAGATTACGGTATATGTGTAAACATGATATGCGTATGTATAAAACTCTATATGACTCTGTATGAGTTTTTTTTTTTTGAAATTGATGTGTATCGGGTCGGTGATTGAGCATGACTTGCTGTGCGGTGTAGCTTGATTACTGTTCAGGGAGGCCGCGTAAATTTGTATGGGCCCCGTGCGCGTGCGTGATCAACCCGAGCTCCCATAGATCTTTTCAGCAGTGCTGGGGATCGCAACGGACAGTGGTGTGCGCGTGCGGATAGTCTTGCAGAGGCGCGTGGTTTCTCGCTTTGGGGCTGTTGTGAATTGCAGTGCGTTCTATATAGCCTCATAAGCATTGTGTTTCTATTTTGTCGCTGAAAGAAATTTGGTGATAGAAATTATAAATTATTATCTGTCAATTGTATGAATGTTGGTTTTATCTTGTCAAAAGAGAAATGCTAATGTTCAATTAATATTTAAATCCCGATATAGATGGAAAAAGAGACAGAGAATCTTTCGACGAAGGGAGAAAATCAAGACGCTTTAGTAGACTATGACAGCGAAGACAGTAGTACTGTCACAGTAGATAGAGAAGAAAAAGAGAAAAAGAAGGAGACTGAAGGAAGAGGGGTAATCCCGAAAAAGAACATGCCTAATGTCAGAGAAAATATAGATGTGACCAAAGCATGGGTAGAGAACCGTCCAGTCCTGCCAATTGGAACCAAAATGTTATATGAAAAGCAAGAAAAATTGGTCGCAAAAATGGACAATTCGATGCAGATGCTGGACAAGATAATGACGAAGGCCACCGAGATGATGGAGAATATGGTGGAAGTCGCCCGTATAAACTTAGAGAAAGAAAAAGTTAAACTTAGACGTTTAGAGGTAAATAATGAAAATACGCAAAGTTCAGTACAGAATGATATAACAACGGTTGTTCGAATTAAGCGCGTTCTCGAAGACATCGATTCCATTGTAAAATCGATAGCTACGCGGCGACCGCGGCGCCGAAGCTAAGGGCGCGCTACCGATCGTCAATTGTTGTCACCGGTCTGTGCTTGCTTGACGACGAGCCGCGATTACGTCATTCGCTCAAGGTCCGCGACACCGAAAGCACGTTTCGAGTTCGTTGTTCTTTTGCCTTTTTGTTTAAATTGGTCGTAAAAAGGCGTGATACCGATAAAGTACGATCAAGTGAGATCGTTCGGTTGTATTGATTAATAGTGCGAAGCGTGATTCACAGAATATAAGAACTTATATTATTCTCGAAACGTGTAAAATAAAACTACGAAAACGAGTAATACTTTCGAAGTACCGGCCTCGCGCCGGCCCGTTACCGCGAGTGGTATAATCCGAGAAATCGCGTTCGAAGTGTATGCTGCGTGCGTGCGATTCCCGTGCGTATTTCCGAGAGAAAGTTAAAGCCAGAACATTCCTGTCGAAGCACGAAGGACAAAGGACACGCTCGCCTTTTAAGAAGGACGAAGGACTTCAGAGCATAGGAATTACATCTTTGGTTAATGCCACCGAAGTCTATAAAGGGGAATTCATCAACGTTAAGTACTTCCTTTTATTCTTTCCGTGTTTCGGATAAGCGTGGACCACGCCATTGCGGGCTAATTAAAGCCCTTCCGATTATATTGGATAATACTGTCTAACGACAGTCACTATTGCGGTTAAGATCGCAACATTGATAAGTCGAGTATCGGCGTACATCTCGCTTACACGGGTTTATTAGATTTCCTTCGATTCCGCGTTGTGCTAAATTCGAAGCGTTTCGTCGAGCAATCTTATTTTCTGGAGATTCAGTGTTTTTGCAGTGCGATGAAAGAATATTGAAATGTGATACTACATTGTTCTGCCCGTTATACGAGTCAATTAGAGTTTGAGTAGAAATCAGTAAATATTCTCTTGCGAGGCATTTCCTGCCTTTATTATTATATAGCGATTAATTACCTTCGACATTGCGCGTCATATTATTCTTCTTAGCCTTAAGATTCCGTTCATTGTTTAGGAGAGATATCCTTTTAACTGACTTAGTTCCAAGTTACTTGCAAGAATAAGATTTACTTTCAGCTTTAATCTAATAATATTAAAGTCAATTCTCTTTATGATGTCAATAATTTAATAGCTTCTTATTCGAACGTAAAGCCATTTACGATTAGGACATGTACAGTGTCGTCGAGGAATAATTATTTGAAACCTTTTGTCTAATTATATGGATATTATGCTTAATTTGCTTAATTTATAGGATGTAAAACATTGTTATGATATTATTTTAATGTAAATTGCATTACTATTTCATGTGTTTTGTATACGATTTGATTGATATTATATGTGCTATTTCTATTGTGTCTTTGCTCATCAGGAGGAGCTCTTGTCAATATATTGAGATAACAGAAACCTTGTTTTTGTGCACCTCAGCTTCATTTTCACTACTTACTTTTATTCTATTTTAAACAACGGTTAAAGAATTAGAAGTAGAGTCTAGAAAGAGAAAATTAAATGAAGCAAGAGTTTGTTACGCCGGAAAGGATAGAAGTTTAGAGACAATTAAAAGCACTATAGAGGCAGAACTAAACAATCAAAGGTTGCATATTAGAAGAGAATACAAGCTGACGCAAAAATACAACTTTGATCTTTGGATGGATTATTTAAAATCCGAGTTAATGAATAACGATTTGTTAGATGTAATAGATTCAAACATTGAAAGTCCAGAAAATCTTTCTGAATTGAAAGTTGCTAAAAGAAAAAGTTTTGTTAGAGATATCATAATTAATCACATAGATGAAAATTATTATAAGAGAATTTTGCATAAAAAAAAAGATCCATCAGAGATTTTAAAGAAATTAAGAGGATATAAGAAGAATGAAATAAATGTAACTCATACATCTGTAAGAGCTCGTCTCTATCAGATTAAAATGAAGAAAGATGAAAAAGTAAATGATTTTTGCGAACGCTTTGACTCCATAGTTAGAGAATATGAATCATGTGAGGACGCAGTGCCTCTCACAAAGCAAGAAGTCAGATCGTCGTTCTATCAGGCGGTAGCTATTAATGTACCAGAACTGAGGAATGCCGATTTGATCAGAAGACAAACAACTCAAAAAGAAATAAATATTGATGAAATAAAATCATTTATTAGGCAGTTAGAAGCAGAAACAAAGAGTATAGAGAAAGAGCAATTAGAGAAACCAGAGGCTAGAACACAGAGAGCGAAATTAAAAGCAGACGGAAAACCTGTAAAGTGCTACCAGTGCAATAAGCTAGGACATATGGCTAAGAACTGCCCGCTCATTGAAACAGGAGCTTGGTTCTGTTACCATTGCCAAGAAGTTAGAGGTCACAAAGGAGACGATTGTCCGAACGCCGGAGCACAGGCTGGAAGATTTAGAGGAAAAAGGTATAAAAATACAAATTTTAATAAAAATAAGCCGAGTAAAGCCGAACAAACAAGCACCAAAAGAGCAAATAATAGAGGAAAGATAGTTAAACCAGACAGCAAGGCTAAAGCAAAGAAAGCAACAATAACCGCCAGAGCTAAAGAAGATAAATCAGAGTCAGGTACGATTAGATTAATAAAGAGTAGAGATAATTCAAAAGAATTAATTAATTTTATAGCAGATTCGGGAGCAATCGATCATATTGTTAATAAAAGCGTGATTCTGTCAAACTTTGAAAGGTGTGAAAATTAGATTATCAGATGTGCGAATAAAAAATGAATTTGCAAATATTGTAATAGACGGTAAAGGAGATCTTTTGTTGCGAACGGGAGAAAAAGAAGAGAAAGAGATTAGATTAACAGAAGTAATAGCAACAGGAGATGTATCAGAGAATCTACTGTCTTTGAGAAAATTAGCAGAGGCTGGTTTTAGTATTTATTTAGATGATAAATTGTTTAAGGTCTATAATAAACTGACAAATAAAATAGTTTTTGAAGGAATTTATGAGAAACCAAATTGGATTATACAATTTGAAGTCAAAAATAACGATATAAAGGATAATGATAATGTAGAATGTGCTGTGTATAGATGTAGAGAGAGAGAGCAGAAATTGTTCCACATTGTGAGCTTCCTGAACAATCGCAAGCAAACATTCAGACCAATGAATTATCAATTTTGGAGGGAGAGTTAGATGAGAAGGATAATGTTGGCTCTGCGATTGGGAGGGAGAATGAAGAAGAACTCACAAATGTGAACGAAAACGAAAATATAGAATACAATAATGCTGAACTCGAGCAAGTCATTAAGTTAGAGGATATACAGAAAATAGAGAATATAGAAGAAATGTGTGAAAGCTCAGTAATTGAAAAAGTAAAGAAATTAGAGAAAATAAATGAGGCGATGTTATGGCATGTTAGATTAGGTCATGCGTCGTTAAATTATCGAAGACAGCTACAAAAAGTAGAAAAGAGATTAGAGACAGTTAAGTTTGATAACTCCATATTAGAGTGTGAAGTCTGTATAATGGCAAAGATGGCAAAACTGCCGTTTAAAGAAAACAGAAATAGAGCACAGAGACCACTACAGGTAATACATACGGACATCATGGGTCCAATAAAACCTACATCCTATCCAGGATAAAAGAGGTTTATAATCACATTTATAGACGACTATTCTAGATTAGCGGAAGCCTACTCTCTGAAAACAAAGGATGAATCGGGAGAGGCTCTAGAGAAGTATCTAATATCCGCCAGAAATCTACTAGGAAAAGAAGAAAAGCTGTGTTACGTGAATTCAGACCAAAGCAAGGAGTTCACGGGAAGTGCGTTTAGAGAAGTACTGGATAGAGAAAAGATAGAAGCTATTTACGCGCCACCGTATACTCCAGAGCATAACCGAGTTGCAGAAAGGTTCAACAGAACGTTGCAAGAGAAAGTAAGAACATATATGTTCAACTCGGGATTACCAAAGAGTATGTGGGAGTTGGCAGTTGACGCTGCTGTGCATGCGTACAACAGATCTCCACACAAAACTATAGAGTATGAGATCCCGTTGAAGAAGTTTTCACCAGAAACGAGTTGTCACTTTGAGCAAATAAAGAGATTCGGATGCATTGGATATGCAAGAGTACCAAAGCCTACGTCGAAATTCGATCAGAGAGCTATTAGAGGTGTGTTGGTGGGATATACTGACACTGGATATATACTCTGGCATCCAAGCACAAGAAAATTCATAGAGTCCCAACACATCCGATTTAATGAAAAGGTAACATATAAAGATGTATATAAAAACAGCCAAATAGAAGATGATAAAGACTCGAATAAAAATTGGATGAAAGAATTTGTAGAAGACGAGGAAAAGGGAGAACAGAAACTAGAGATTCCAGAGAAAAGGAAAAGAGGAAGACCGAGAAAACAAACAACACAATTAGACGGATAGAAACAGAAGGAAGAACGAAAGGAAAGTGAAACTCCAATGACTAGAAGTAAAACCAAAAGAAAACTAGAAGATAATGGAGATACTAATGTGCGAAGACTAATAAAAGATATTAGCTTTGCTAATTATACTACTGTGAAAAATATTCAACAGAATATAGAGAATAAGTCGATGTCTTCTAGCATCATTACATAGAGAGCCCTCGACATATGAAGAGGCGATGACAAGCAGCGAAAGAGAAAACTGGAAAAATGCTGTAATAGAAGAACTTGAGTCTATGCAAACCAATCAAGTATGGACGCTTGTTGATAGACCGACAGAAATGTTAGATGGTAAACGAGCTAACATTATAGATTCAAGATGGGTATTCAAGAGAAAATTAGAAGCAGATGGATCAACCAGATATAAAGCGAGACTGGTGATAAGAGGATGTAAAGACAAAAACGTGTATGATCTGAAAAAGACATATGCACCGGTTTCGAGATTGTCATTGGTTAGATCTATACTGGCAATAATAAACAAGTATAATTTATATACCTGTCAATTAGACGTAAAGACTGCATTCCTGACTGAAACTTTAAAAGAAGAAGAAAGATATATGAGCATTCATCTGACGAGATATACTGAGAGCATATTGGAAAAGTTCCATATGAATGAATGCAAACCTCAGAGTACTCCAATGGTCACCAGAAAAGTAAGTAATAAAAATAAAAAGAGTAAATTGAAAGAGAAGAGTATTGGAGAGGAAATTAAAAGAGTACCTTATAGAGAAGCTATAGGAAGCTTAATGTATCTGGCGAATGCTACACGACCTGATATCGCTTTTGCAGTGAACTATTTAGCAAGAAGACAACTAGAGCCCACAGAAGAAGACTGGCAAGATGTGAAAAGAGTCTTCAGATATCTTTGAGGAACTACGAATCGAGGATTGATATTTAGAGGTGAAACAGATGAGTTAGAGTCACTGACAGACGCTAGTTTCAGAGACTGCATTAATTCTACATCCACTGGAGGATATATAATCAAATTATTTGGAGATGTGATAGCATGGAGAAGTCATAAACAGACATATGTTACACTCTCTACATGTCAAGCGGACTATCTAGCAATGAGTGAAGCCTGTCAAGAAGTAATCTCATTAGATAAGTCACTCAGGTATGTTGTTGGAAGAACATTCTTGCCTACAACAATCTGGTGTGATAACAGAGCAGCAGGAAACTGCACTAAGAAGGATGGAAGTCACAAACTTAAAATGTTTGATGACAACTTAGAGAAAATAAAGAAAAACTTAAAAGAGAGAGAAGAAACTGGAAACAGAAAACATATGGCTGACACTCATGGAGATTTTATCAAGCAGTGTGTTGATCAAGGGAAGGTGAAAGTCGAATGGATTGAGACCAAAGAGAATTTGGCAGACATTATGACAAAACCTTTGCCTTTAGAAGCATTTGCATATCTAAGAGATAAGATAATGAATATAGAGTCTAAACAAAATTAGAGATTAATTTTACTCGATAACTGATTCTTGTTGTGTTTCAGATAAGGACTAATTCTAGAGAAGGACCACGGGTCGCTCGCACAAAGGGAGGGAGTATTGAGAGCCGGACTTTGAACGAGCGATGCGCCGCTAGAGAGGGCAGCTCCTGTGTGGCGCGCACCTCGGCGCGCCACGCGTGCGTGCGGTCGTCACGGTCGTGTCGTCGTGTGCAGAAGAGCCTTGACCATCGATCGTAGAGTCAAGACATATTGTGTTCTTGTGTTCTTGTGTGAATAGAATAAAGAGTTCCTATAGCTTAAGAACTTGTATAATCAGTGTCCTGTCCATCTCGACGCATCTCGCGTAGCGTTCCAAGCGATATTTCCAATAGTTATACTACATAATCACCAAGAAATGGAAAGATCACATATAGATTATTTTGTTTGTGGTAAGATTTATTATATATATGGGCGTTGGCCCTCTTATTCCGCTATGCTTAGTATTATGCACTAGCCTGCTACTGTGCGCTCGCTGGGCTTCGGCCCATAGGTTTGAGGAATCGCAAAGGAGGAAAAATAATGTGGGCGACACGAAAGAGGTTTCAGTTACATAATGTATATTTACACTATTTACATGATGAGTTAGACTTATTTAATTTGTCCCGGACGCGGGCTCCGCCACGTTGCTTCGTCTGAGTATGGGCGTTCGCTTTCGCTGGTCCCGGGTCCGTCTGCGTCTGCGCAGCTGATGACGTCACTGAGGAGGTCTGCGTTGAGGCATTGTGCACTTCCGCATCCTTCTTGCCGGGCTGGAAACGCTCTTGAAATAAGCGCGGCGTGCTGGCGTCTTTGCGTTTACGGCTGGGGCACGTGGAATGCCGGTTTAGGGCGACCACGCGTGCGTCGATTTGGTGCCGGCCGCTGATTGGCTGGCGTCCGTGCGCCGTTGTTGGTTCGACGAGCGGCTACGCGCTGTGCGTCAGGCGGCTTGCGCCTTGCTGTCCGGCTAGCGTCTGAGCGCTGTATGCCGGGGCGACTCGCGCCTTGCCGTCCGGCAAGCGTCTAAGCGCTGTATGCCGGGGCGACTCGCGCCTTGCAGTCACTCAGGCGTCCAAGCGCCGTGTGACGGGGCGACTCGCGCCTTGCCGTCCGGCAAGCGTCTAAGCGCTGTATGCCGGGGCGACTTGCGCCTTGCAGTCACTCAGGCGTCCAAGCGCCGTGTGACGGGGCGACTCGCGCCTTGCCGTCCGGCAAGCGTCTAAGCGCTGTATGCCGGGGCGACTTGCGCCTTGCAGTCACTCAGGCGTCCAAGCGCCGTGTGACGGGGCGACTCGCGCCGTGGGTCTCGACGAGCGATCGAAACGCTGTGCGTCGATGGTGGCCTAAACCGGGTTAAAGGTGGAAGCACATAAAATTGCAGGAGCCATTAGCAGAAGGCAGAAGCTATATGCGCATGCGCTATGGTATCTGTAGAGCTCTATAGATACCATAGCGCATGCGCATATGGCTTCTGCCTTCTGCTTATGACTCCTGCAATTTTATGTGCTTCCACCTTAAGGCGGCTGGCGCCGTTTGTTTTTCAATGAGCGACTAAGCGCTGTGCATTGAGGCGGCCTGCGCCGAGTGAGAGCGTCTTGCGCTGCGTAGCTTGAGCGTTCTAGCGCTTAGTGGCTCTTGGCGCCTTGCGCCGGAGTGAATCCTTGTGGTCCGCCGGGGACTGCCTTATATACTTGCGCGGCGTAACTTTGAACGCGAGTAAGTGGCTCTTCCGGTGCGACGCCTGGTGGCGTTTATGCGACCTGTCGGGGTAGCACTTAACACGCGCGACGCCCGGCGGCGCTGATGCGGGCCCCGGTAAGGCAGATGCCGTGCGGGCGTATGTCGTGGGTGGCGTATACCGCCACAATATATATGTATGTATATTACATATCTATGCTGATATATACATATGTTATTATATTACGTACTATTATTAAAATCAATAAAATTGTCAATTTTATCACATAATATAATATTATAATACAATAACGTACCAATGTATATATACAGGGTGTGTTATTTTAAATGTTCCAGGGAAATCTAAAAAAATATGGAAGATATGGAAAAACGTTTTAAACAAAAGTTGTAGGATATCAAGGAAGTCAAATAATGGTAAAACCAATTTTCAAAAAATCGTTATATAAAGGTCATCGTTATTTTTTTCTACAGAATTGTATAATTTTTTTTTATAGTATGATTCTTCTAATTATTCTACATATAAAGGTATTAAGGTAGAGTTATCAAAATAGTTTACGAAATATTTCATATTTTATTCTGGTACTTTTTGACATAAAATATAAAATATCATTTTTTGGTAACTGTACTTTAACACTTTTATGTACAGAATAATAATAAGATGAATCAATTGGTGCAAAGAAAACATATTGTTACTTTGCAAAAAAAGAGCAGATAACACTAGAAAGAAAGAAGGAAAAAGTAATAAGAAATATATTAGCTAAAGTAATAAATATACAGCGGGGGGGTCCCGGAAGAATCATTGCGTTTCCCAGAGCCTCCCCCCTCATTGGAAATTCCAATAATAAAGAAAGGAGAAGGACAGGAGGTAAAGGATTACAGAGGAATAACAATTATGTCATCGATGTACAAGATCTACACAGCGATACTAGCTGAAAGGATAAGAAAGGAGGCAGAAACGAAGAATTTGATTCCCGATAATCAAGCAGAATTCAGAAAAGGAATGGGGACGATGGACCAAATATTCGCACTAAACTACTTAATAAATAGACAAGAGTGAATAAACATGGGCAAAAGATGAAATAATTGACTGATTCGTTTACTGCTTAAGTTATACTGCTTACGTTCTGTACTTTTCTGAGCCTTTTACTTGTGCCAAATTTTTATTGAAGAGGTTAAGAATATTATTTAATAAAGTAAATAAGTTTGTTTGTTATCGTATTTATAGAGACAAATTAGTATATGTTTCTTTACGATATGTATATATATGTATTGCTAATTACTTTAATGTACCACATCATGGATATTATATTTGTTGTTGTTGCATCTAACTAATATATTTGCCAGACTAGAGTCAAGCTCAACAGGGTCTTCTTTCCCCGCTAATTTTTCCAAGCCCGTTTCCTTGGCAGTGGTTTCGCTAGATAGTAGATAGGGACAGTGGGAATATCGTTAATCTATTCATGCGCGTCACTAATTAGATGACGAGGCTGTGACAGGAAAATATAATTCTTCCCCTCGACATCGGCACTCGATGTAATAATCGATCCGAAAGGGCTACCGATTGTCGTACTGCCCGCGCTATGCGAGCCGCCGAGCCCCGAAAACCGCCGAGACAAAGGGCCAATAGCGTTACCGCACGCGACGGAACATATCGACCGATAACGACCGGGACCGAAGGTGCGATCGCGTGGTAGCAGGACGACCGTGAGACCGACGAACGGGGACTTTCTCGTTGGTCTTCAGCGTGAACAGTCCGAATAGATTGTATTAGAATTTGCCCGTCGGTCTTCGGCGTGTAGGGCCCAAGTAATTTGTCTGCCAGAGCGTTAAATTGTACGAGTGTTCCGAATTGTCAATGTGTAAGCGGTAGCAGTCACGTAACCTATCAATAGAGCGTTGTATGTACGGTGTTCCGGATTTGTCAACGTAATATAGAGATTGTGAGCGGGCCGTACGCTGTACACGGTAGCCGCCACCTAAACTGTAAGTAAGTCTGATTAAAGTAATACGCTTATATAGCTTGTTTATCTCTGCTTTTCTTTTGACTTTCGCAATATCCTTGGGTCTTCCGACGGAACTCCCCTTGTGTTGTCTCATGTTTAGAATTAAATCGCTAGCCGACTGCGGCGTATTAAGAGAATTAGATATAGAGTATGAGTTTGTTAGTTCTCACAAAACTAACTGGCGCCCATTTATCGAAATTTAATAGTCGATTCTTAGAGCCCTAGCAGCCCTTGACCCAGGCCGCGCCAGGTGTCGGCGTTACACGTAAAATTAATTCGTCAAAGGAAATAACGTCGGTCTCAAGGCATTTGGCTACCTTAGCAAATTATCTATGCATCTAACTAATATATTTATATTTCTAGATATTAAAAATTACCTCTTTTATTAATTTTTACCGCTAATAATTATATTATTCATCTGCATTACAGTATTGATTGTCTTCGAAAAGAACAAGATATAATGGATGATTAAATGTAAAAGGTAAAACTTGCAGTAGCGGTAGAAATTAATAAAAGAGGTAATTTTTAATATCTAGAAATATAAATATATTAGTTAGATGCATAGATAATTAAATTTATGAACTTTACAATAGTTTTATAAAATTTATATGGTAATACTTATAATTGATTATAATATTTTATGTACAGTTGTCAATATTAAAAAAAAGAAATTAAAAATAAATGGATGCTACTAATTTTGAATTTTTGCAAAGTCAATATGCTAACCTTTTTCGATATTATTTATAAATTACATATTAGCACGTTGAAGTTAAAGGATATATAAAAACTAATTAGTATATTAGATTATATTAATTATAGTATAATTATTCTCTCTTTCATATTTCACAATACATATTTTATGGAAGAGAAAAAAGACAAGAAAAATGAATAAAGATGTTTTAAAAAGTAAGAAAGCAAATTGAGATTTCATATTTCACGAAATAAATACCCTAAGCATTTCAAACTCCCGCGCAGGGTAAATACATTCTTAGAGAACGTATCTTATACTATTGTCACGGAGATTCTCAAGTATCACAATTTGTGTGCACGGTGGATGCCTAAGATGCTAGGTGCCGAGGGTGCCTAGGATTTCAGATCTTAACGATCCCTTATATAGTCCTGACCTTGCTCCCTCTGATTATCATGTGTTTGGATTAAAAAGAGTCGAAAAAAACAGAGAGAAAGAAAGAAAAGACAGAGAGAGAAAGTGAGAGATAAAAAGAGAGAGGTAAGCCTTAAAATAATAATTAAACTTGTATTGTGCAAAACTTGTTTACGATGAAAATGATGATAGCGTATTTGTTCGTAATTTTTTACTCTTTCTGATTAGATATTACAAAGTTAAAGATGATGAACAAGAGGAAAAAAAGGAAACAGAGAAAGAGAGAGATAAAGAGAGAAGAAGAGAAAGAGGGGGAGAGAGAAAAAGAGAGAGGGAGAAGGAAGAGACAGGTAAGCCTTAAAATAATAATTAAACATATATTGTGCGTAACGCGTCGACGATGACATATGGTGATGACGTGTGTGTTCGTAATTTTTTTTGTCCTCCGTGCTTACATATGACAAAGATAAAGATGACAAACGAAAGGAAAAGAAGAAGAGTCGAGAGAGACAGAAAAAAAGGAAAACAGAGAAAGAGAGAGAGAGAGAAGGAGAGAGAGGGAGGGAGGGAGGGAAAGGAGGAAGAGAGAGATCGATATTGATTGATTGATAGATTTATTATGCCCAAGCGTAGGCTAAAGGGCAAAGTAGGAGTAAGCATGAACAGAATGCAAAACGCAATCATCATATACAAAGTATCACAAATAAACTTAGACTAAAAATCTTAATACTAATCTTAGAGCTAACAGTTCAACTACGCAAAATAGCAGAGCATATATAATAATAAAATTGTTTACAAGTATTGCTATAAAGCTGAAACATAAATTATAAATACTAATCTAGAGTGAATGTTCAACATAGAAGGACACATACTCGCAAGTGTGCCAAACAGTAAGCAGCGAACAGAAAGCAGGCAATATCAGTCAGACTCCAAAGCAAATAAATACGGACGAAGAAGGTTCTTAAAAGAGCCAAGAGATGACTCAGATTTGATATTGTCAGGAAGAGAGTGCCAAAAGTACATTGCAGAGAGTCGGAAAGAATTGCGGTAGGTAACGGTTCTATGAAGAGGAATATGAAATGTATGAGAGGATGAGGCCGAACGGTCATCATCTTCTCAAGGCTGAATCAGGAGGAATGAAAAGTTCCTGAAGATAGGAAGGAGATTGTGCATAGAGAACACGGTAAGTTTGGCAGCCAAGAAAATAAAGCCTTCTATTTCTGACCGAAAGCCACCCCAAACGACGCCTGAAAGGAGTGATGTGCTCATCTCGCCTGAGATTGAGAATAAATCTTATGCAGCAATTAACAAGTCTCTGCAACTTAGTATCCAACTCGCCACTTAAAACATGATAAACAAGGCAGCAGTAGTCAATGTGTGGTAAGACAAGAGTAGTAACGAGTTTGATTTTAAGTGCAGTAGGCAGGGAGTTCTTATTAAATTTAAGCTTGTACAGAGCGTGGTGAACTTTCTGTGAGACATGTAGGACATGCCTCTTCCATGATAGGTTGGACATTAAGATTACACCCAAGTTTTTCACATCGCTAGCAAAAGGGAGAGGCGTTTGGTTAATAACTATCGGCGGTAGAAGGGTAGGGTCAATATTACTAACATGATTCTGACTGCCAAAAATGATGACATTGGATTTAGCAAGATTAAGTTTAAGGCCGTTTGCAGTAGCATATTCAAAAATGGCGCAGGCATCTCTGGAGATCAACTCAAAGCCGCGAATATCAGCAGGTGGATATGAGAAATATATCTGCAAGTCGTCAGCAAAAAGCATGTGGTTTGAGTAAGACAGAGCCTTGCTGATGTCGTTAATGAAAAGGGAGAACAGCAGAGGACCTAGCACCGAACCCTGAGGAACACCCAGGGACATTGATAACCAATCAGAGCAATTTCCCTCATCATTGACCACAGCCTGAGAGTGGCCTGTTAAGTACCAGAAGATCCAGGCAATCACGGCATCAGAAAAACCAACTTTCACCAGCTTGATAAGTAGATGAAGATGCGAGATCGTGTCACGAGAGAGAGAGAAAGGGAGAGAGAGAGAGAGAGAGAGAGAGAGAGAGAGAGAGAGAGAGAGAGAGAGAGAGAGAGAGAGAGAGAGAGAGAGAGAGAGAGAGAGAGAGAGAGAGAGAGAGAGAGAGAGAGAGAGAGAGAGAGAGAGAGAGAGAGAGAGAGAGAGAGAGAGAGAGAGAGAGAGAGAGAGAGAATTACTTATATTGTGCGCAACTTGTTTACGATGAAGATGATGATAGCGTGTGTGTTCGTAATTTTTTCGTTCTCGATGATTGGATATGACAAAGTTAGATGACAACTAAAAGAAAAAGAAGAAAAGTCGAGAGAGACACAAAAAAAAGAAAAAAAAGAAAGAAACAGAAAGAACAAGATAGAGAGAGAGAGAGAGAGAGAGAGAGAGAGAGAGAGAAAGAGAGAGAAAGGGGGGCGGGGCCGGGGAGTTAAAAATTCACTTTCGTAATCAAAGAGATAAGAAACATGTTAAAAATTTTGTACATAAAAATTGTACGTATTTTTTTCGAGGTTTTTAATTAATTATTAAAAGTGTATTTATATCGTTGAAAAAAACATGAAATTAATTTAAATAAAGATTTTTCTGTACAAAGTCATATTGTTATGTATATACCGTTAAATTTTTCTTAATGTGTTATTATTAAAGAGCAATAGCGTTGCAAATGTTGTTTTGTATAATGACATAGAAAAAAAGCTAAATGGCGCGCGCGTAGCGCGCGCCTGTAGTGTTAAAGTAAACGAAAATACATATATAAATAAAATATATTATTTTCTTATTGTTACTGTCGAAAGTAAATAATATTGCATAAAACTAGGGTGATAATGCAATTGAACATAGATATACATACACACGCACACGCATACGCAATCGCACATACATACGCATATGCGCATACATACATATATTATTCTTAGAGATTTTTCTGTGAGCCCCAGGTCCTATCCACGATGACGATATCACGGACACGGGACGTCTCCAGGATCATGCTCCGATTACTTTGTACAAGAATAATTCTGAAAAATGCATATGATATAAAGGCACAAAAGAAAAATTTATGCAGAATTATTCTTATATAGTACAAAGTAATCGGAGCACTATCCTGGAGACGCCCCATGTCCGCGATGTTATCGTGGACGATCGAGGCCCCGGGCCTAGAGAAAAAATAATTGTACAAACGATAGACCCCCGATATTGTCGTATAATACAAAATGTATGTCTATCTATCCCTAGCTTCTTCTCCTCTCTATAATAAAATGAAAGAAACGTATCCAACTGAAAAAGGCCCGTTTAGCGAGATAGGAAGCCGATGCCAGTCTCACGCGAAAAGCGAACGTCGAATTTATAACACGCAAATTAGTATTTAGCATCTCGAATGTTTATCAAGAAACGAGACAGCTTATTTTTTTGTTTTCTAAGAGAATTCAATCACTAACCGAATTTCACTAATATCTAAACGTCAGAAACGCACGTGGTCCGGAGTTAGCACAGTCCGACAGATTTTCTATAGACGGCATAGTTGCCAAAATATATATTTCATGAAAAGAAAATTAATCTGCAAAAATCAAATAATATTATGAGTACGAAAAAATATGCACGAAGAATTTACTTTGAGAATCAGAAAGATTAAAAAAACGCGACAAAGTTTTTTTCCCTCCGGATGAAATTCCAACGTGCGCTTCTATAAGGTCAACGTGCATTTTTTGCTAAACGAATGAATTCATACACGTTTTGCTGCCAGATTTTTATTGACGTGGATACAGACAGGTGTACATCTGAGCCTCAATAAAGCCCGAGTTTAATCGTAAATCAATTATGCGAAAGATCTTAGATCTTATATTCGTCAATAAAGTTATAAAATCCGCAAACAATGCGAAAATTTGCGCATAGTCCCTCGATCGTGATCGAATATAAATGCATCGCGTTGCTTCGCTAATGATCGGATAAACACTTTCTCGAAAACGCAACAAAATATTTGCTCCACGAAATAAGCTCGCACAAATCGCATCTGACAAAACTGAAATTTAAGGTGGTTCATGCAGTACTTCTATTCAAATAGACAACTATTTTTATTAGTGATAAATAAGTGTAATTTTTGTCCGTAAAAATCAGCATATAATTAGATTTATTATTTATGACATCTTTAATGTTATACGACCTCTACGTAATTAAAATATTGAGACAAAAGTCACATCTTTTACTAGAGTTGTGAGCCGTGTGAATATATGTACATACAACAGCAGCGCGGCAACGAATAAATGATGCATGTTAAAATTATTTGGACATTTTATAACCTCATTGTATTGAAACTTGTATTTATTCAGTATTGCAGATCTTGATGCAACCTAATTTTAATTTTTTTCAGAAATGGACGAATATTTTTATTTTACCCTTTGCTTTATTCAGCGTCCAGAACATGGTAAACGAATGTTTTGAGATATGCGCTATACTCATCAGCTGACACATGTGACGTTGCCAAGCTGCCGCTAATGCCGCTCGAGTCCAGCCGTCAGTTCCGTGTTGTCGATTTAGTCAATCAAAAATTACGTTTTATTAATATATGGTACGGTCAATGAACTCGGGCTTTCATCCAGTATCTTGCAAAATGTTTATTGCATCGTTTCGTCAGTTTTTGGTTCGTTTATCTAGTTTTGAAGTATTAGAATTTTCGCAGCATAAGCGCTTTAACCTCGTTTTTCGGATAAGGGGTCCCCGCACCGCGTTAAATTGGCAAAGTTTACGGACATATATCTCCGGAACCAAACGGTAAAAAAATCCGAAATTTTACAGACACACGCGAGGAACGTCAATCTTTCATTTCATATTAAATTTTTCGGGCTAAGTACATATGACCTAAATGCATGAACCACCTTAACAATTATATGTAAAATCAAAAACTATAAATTAGTTTTTTGTTTTTAACAAGAAAAGTTGAGACACGTAGCGATAAAATTGAATGAATTCCCAACACGATAAAGATAAATTTAATAATATTCTTCTACGGTTTTCGTTTCCTTTTTAAGAAATAAAGATGTTAAAAAAAATCAATATAAAGTAATATGTAACAAAAGTTTCTCTTGGTGTAAATTTTCAAAAGGAGGAAAGCAAGTTTGAAAGAATAATATGATGAATCAACATTCTCTGAATACATATTACAAACCATTCAATTTTTTCTCTACGCGTTGTGGAAAATATGACGGCTCCGTATAATCGTTAATTACCGCGAGACATATATGCTAACCAACCGTCGTAAGCAAATTCCTCGAAACGTTCGCTACAAGAGAAAACGAAAACAATTTTGGGACAAGAACGGAAGCGTTCGTTTGATCGTCATCGTCGTCATCGTCTTCATTTCTAAGCCGAAAAGATGTACGTACTCCACTAAGATATAAATCATAATTATTCTTGATATCAGCATTCGCGGCATCCTAAAGTCCCGATGGATAAAAACTAGATATTTGTAGCATTCGAGTTTTTTACTTAGTCGGGCAACGTGAACACAATCAGTTTCACGTTTGCCCGTCTCTGTGAAAAAAAAACGCGACGATCACCTTTTTCTTTTCTTTTCAAGTACTATGTATACTTGTAAACTATAAATGTATAAAAACGATTACTCGCCGCGATGGAAAGAAAGTAACACAATACAATTTCTTTATATGATTCTCGAAATCAGAACTGTTTTTATCTGTTTGGATTAATTTCTAAGCACAAGGAAAGACATCTCTTTTGCTTATGTATTATTCGACAAATCAATGATATCCATGGAGTGCAATAAAGGCTATCGCATACTGACAATAGAAACAAAGACGAGGGCGAAAACGGATAACGGATAAAAGAATGAAAAGGGAAATGAAAGCACCGCGAGCTTCCTCTTCTCGACGGTCCTTCGACTTTATTCGTGAGACAACGATACTTTACGCAAATATCCACTTTCTGTATACAATCATAATTAGCTATATATAATCATCCGTCGACGAAACATATCGCTCGCGTTAAAACAACCGCTTCGGCGTAAACTGCACGTTATGCGCGTTCTGCCGACGCGTATCTCAATCACTATACAAGCAAATATATATATAAAAAAAACATTCTTTTTGAAACAGAAATTGAAATAAAAAGACATCTTTTGCGAGGTTGCTATGCTTGAAAAATACATATGATATAAAGGCACAAAATAAAAAAAGTATGCAGATATTCTTATTGTTAGTACAAAGTAATCGGAGCATGATCCTGGAAACGTCCCATGTCCGTGATATCGTCATCGTGGACGGGGCTTGGGGCCCACAGAAAAAATAATAAAAATAATATGTATGTGCGTATGCATATGCATGTGCGATTGCGTATGCGTGTGTATGTATATATCTATGTTCAATTGCATTACTGGTTTTATGTAATATTATTTACTTTTGACAGTAACAATAAAAAAAAATATTATAATATATATATATATATATATATGTATTTTCCATAGACGTATCAAGAGACACGGTAGTGTCTCGCGCCAAGTACACGCGGAGCGAGACCGCACCGTGACTCTTTTACGCGACGCGACGGGTTGCGAGTACCCGAGATGTTGAGATCTCGATAACGAGTGAACGGATCAAGTTCTAAGTAGGCTTGATCGATAGTTGGGGTCAAAATAAAGGGGGTATTTCCTATATAATTTTCCGCTACGTGCCCTACGAGCGGAGATATTGCGACGCAAAGTCCAAATGTGAAAATTTTTTATTAAGATACTCCTCCTCCTCCTCCTCCTCCTAACGCCGACGTTTTATATGATGACGTCATAATCAGAAATGTCCCTTTCACTTTTTCGCCACTGGCGGCGCTTTCGGGCTCGCCAGTTTCGATATCGCGCGCGTATTTTGAACGGTCTAGTAGATAAATTATAGGTCGATAGACTTATCGGTCAGGAGAAAGATTTCTATTTAGGTAAATTAGGTAAATTATATATATTGAGTCAATTGCTTCATGTATATCCAGAGAGATTTCGTATCTTTACATCGTATTACCACCGCTGCCGGAAAAGAAAGTTCTCTACGCTTGGCAGTGCCGCTAGAAAATTTTTAAGTCGATTCTTATGAATCAAGCTTGAATTCGATGTCTAGGTATCCCAGGTTGCCGATGACGTGGTCCAGATAGTGCGCTTCATAGTTTTTGGTGTCCAGGTGTAATAATACGTTGAATGCGATGTCTAGGTGTCCCAGGTTGCCGATGACGAGGTCCACATAGTGCGCTCCGTAGTTTTTGGTGTCTAGATGTATTAATACCTTCAATTCGATGTCCACGTGTCCCAGGTTGCTGATGACGGGATCCAGATAGTGCGCTTCATAGTTTTCGGTATCCAGGTGTAATCGTACGTTGAATTCGATGGCTAGGTGTCCCAAGTTGCCGATGACGAGGTCCACATAGTGCGCTCCGTAGTTTTCGGTGTCTGCGTGTATTAATACTTTGAATTCGATGTCTACGTGTCCCAGGTTGCCGATGACGGGATCCAGATAGTGCGCTTCATAGTTTTCGGTGTCCAGGTGTAATCGTACGTTGAATGCGATGTCTAGGTGTCCCAGGTTGCTGATGTCGAGGTCCACATAGTGCGCTCCGTAGTTTTCGGTGTCTACGTGTATTAATACCTTAAATTCGATGTCCACGTGTCCCAGGTTGCCGATGGCGAGGTCCACATAGTGCGCTTCGTAGTTTTCGGTGTCCAGGTGTAATAATACGTTGAATGCGATGTCTAGGTGTCCCAGGTTGCCGATGTCGAGGTCCACATAGTGCGCTCCGTAGTTTTCGGTGTCTACGTGTATTAATACCTTAAATTCGATGTCCACGTGTCCCAGGTTGCCGATGACGGGATTCAGATAGTGCGCTTCATAGTTTTTGGTGTCCAGGTGTAATCGTACGTTGAATGCGATGTCTAGGTGTCCCAGGTTGCCGATGTCGAGGTCCACATAGTGCGCTCTGTAGTTTTCGGTGTCTACGTGTATTAATACCTTAAATTCGATGTCCACGTGTCCCAGGTTGCCGATGACGGGATTCAGATAGTGCGCTTCATAGTTTTCGGTGTCCAGGTGTAATCGTACGTTGAATGCGATGTCTAGGTGTCCCAGGTTGCCGATGACGATGTCTAGATAGTGAGCTTCGTAGTTTTCGGTGTCCAGGTGTAATAATACGTTGAATGCGATGTCTAGGTGTCCCAGGTTGCCGATGACGATGTCTAGATAGTGAGCTCCGTAGTTTTTGGTGTCTACGTGTATTAATACCTTGAATTCGATGTCCACGTGTCCCAGGTTGCCGATGACGGAATCCACATAGTGCGCTCCGTAGTTTTCGGTGTCTACGTGTATTAATACCTTGAAATTGATGTCTAGGTGTCCCAGGTTGTTGATGACGAGATCCAGATAACGCGCTCCGTAGTTTTTGGTGTCTAAGTGTAATAATACTTCGAGTTCAATGTCTACGTGTTCCAGGTTGCCGATGACGAGGTCCACATAGTGCGCTTCGTAGTTTTTGGTGACTAGGTGTATTAATAACTTTAAATCCGAATGTAGGACACGTAGATATTGAATTTGAGGTATTAATACACGTAGACACCGAAAACTACGGAGCGCACTATGTGGATCTGGTCATCGGCAACGTGTGGGACACCTAGACATCGAATTCAACGTATTATTACACCTGGACACCGAAAACTATAGAGCGCACTATTTGTAACCCGTTATCGGCAACCTGGGATACCTAGACATCGAATTCAAGCTTGATTCATAAGAATCGACTTAAAAATTCCCTAGCGGCAGAACTAAAATTATGTCATGACATAATAAAAATTCGTTGAATTAAAATTATGTCTAGACATAATAAAAACTGGACAAATTAAAATTATGTCTAGACATAATAAAAATTGGATGTATTAAAATTATGTCTTGACATAATAAAAATTGGATGAATTAAAATTATGTGTGACAAAAATAATTCCGCATTTTTATTATGTGTATACACATAATTTTAATTTATACAATTTTTATTATGTGTACACATAATTTGTTTTCGAATGAACGTAAAACGTATTTGTTACAATATCTATCCATTATTGAAAATCGATATGCGCGACAAAAGCTCTTGTATATCATTAATTATGTTATTATTTATTATATATATTTCTATTCATATATTTTCAGTATTACTAGAAAAATTATTAGCATTTAGGATACGAATCTTTTCCCGTTAGTTTGTAAGTTTCATGATTAAAAAGATCATGTCGTATTATTAACATATACCTAAGATTTATAGAATCGTTATTAATTTTATTATATATCTCAATTGCGCGAATCTTAAATATCTTTTGTAAAAATTATGCATAATATTCCTATGCAAGGATACTTGTTTAATTATTTCTTCCTATTGCATTTAAGTATAGAAAAATATACAATTTTTATGTGTTTTGCACTTTATATTTAATGAGCAGGCAATTAAATATATAATATATGATTCAATTTGCACTACGTTTACATGACACCGTTAATCGGGTTTTATAACATCGGTAGTTGTCAGGAAGACCAATCGTAATCATTCTTCAGAAGAATGGAATAGTTGTGATTGACTGGCCTAAGAACTACCGATGTTATAAAACCTGATCAACAGTGCCATGTAAACGTAGTCTATGGGCGGTATTCATAGTCCGTTCTCAACGAAATGCTTAAGATCATCTTAATGAAGATCAACTTATTCAACAAAGATTGTCTTAAGATATTATGAATTCATAGTCCATGCATAAGGTAATCTTATATACTACAAAAAAGGCATGATATCTGTACAAAATTACCTTTTTTAAAAAAAAGGTAAAGAAAGGCGCCAAGTACACGCGTAGTAGTGTATATGTGTTGTTACCTCGAAAAAAACAGTGGTAATATTATACCTCAAAAAAATCTAAGTAACAAATGGTAGACGTAATCTTTGCATTTCAAAAAATCTCGAAAAAACCTATAAGCAGTAGTATATTTACCTCAAAAAACCGAAGTAACAAGTGGTAGACGTAATCTTTGTATCTCGATAAATCTTGAAAAAACCTAAGCAGTAGTATCTTTACCTCGAAAAAACCGAAGTAACAAGTGGTAGATGTAATCTTTGTTTCTCGAAAAATCTCGAAAAAACCCAAGCAGTAGTATTTTTATTTCCAAAAAATTATAACTCAAGTGATACACATCAAAAAAATTATGTTATTACAAAATACAAAAAAGAATTGATATCTCTTTTTAAATTACAGCGCCAATTACAGAGAGAATATACACTGAGAATCTTTGTATCTCGAAAAATCTCGAAAAAACCTAAGCAGTAGTATTTTTATTTTCAAATATGTATGTTGTTACCTCGAAAGAAAACAGTAGTAATATTATTACAATCACAAAAAAGAAATGATATTTCTTTTTAAATGACAGCGCCAATTACAGAGAGAACATACACTGAGAAAAAAATGTGTTAATCTCAAGAAATATTTAGTCCGATACGTTCAACTGAACATTTTAGTTAGTTAACTAAACATTAGTTAAATTAATTAATTAAAGAAACGAAATAAATTGTTGAAACAACTAATATTTAGTTAACTAACTAAAATGTTTAGTTGAACGTATCGAACTAAATATTTCTTGGAATTAACAATTTTTTTTCTCAGTGTATTTTTCGAGATACAAAGATTAGGTTTTTTCGAGGTATAATATTACCACTGTTTTTTTTTCGAGGTTATAATATTACAAAGAATTATTTTAATCACAAAGAATTAAAGAGATAACATTATAAAATAAAAATATTTAATTAAAATAAAATAAATAAATTTTTCTTGTAAAAAACTTGGCGCTGCTTTTTTAAGGTTTAGAGCCTCCGCACAAGACTTTTTTATAGCAATGTAGTGTAACGAAATGTGGGTCAACGCACAAGAAACGTATCGGTTACGGCGTTATACGTGAATACGTTTCTTGTGCGTTGATCTACGTTACGTTATCATACGCTATCATACGAGAGTCTTGTGCGGAGGCTCTTAAGCGGGGAGCCCACACTTCTGCACAACGCATAATGCGTAAGCATAAGAAAATTGATTGGTCTATTTCCTTATCCACATATGTATGGACCTTACGTATTATGTGTTATGCAAAAGTCTGTGTTCCCCGCTTTATCCAGACAAATTTGCATAGCGCATAAACATAAGCGTAAGAAATTGATTGGTTCATATATATATTATATTTATGCACCTATGCAAGTTTTTCTGGATTGACCTTAAAAAAGCAGCGCCAAGTTTTTTACAAGAAAAATTTATTTATTTTATTTTAATTAAATATTTTTATTTTATAATGTTACCTCTTTAATTCTTTGTGATTAAAATAATTCTTTGTAATATTATAACCTCGAAAAAAAACAGTGGTAATATTATACCTCGAAAAAACCTAATCTTTGTATCTCGAAAAATACACTGAGAAAAAAAATTGTTAATTCCAAGAAATATTTAGTTCGATACGTTCAACTAAACATTTTAGTTAGTTAACTAAATATTAGTTGTTTCAACAATTTATTTCGTTTCTTTAATTAATTAATTTAACTAATGTTTAGTTAACTAACTAAAATGTTCAGTTGAACGTATCGGACTAAATATTTCTTGAGATTAACACATTTTTTTCTCAGTGTATGTTCTCTCTGTAATTGGCGCTGTCATTTAAAAAGAGATATCATTTCTTTTTTGTGATTGTAATAATATTACTACTGTTTTCTTTCGAGGTAACAACATACATATTTGAAAATAAAAATACTACTGCTTAGGTTTTTTCGAGATTTTTCGAGATACAAAGGTTCTCAGTGTATATTCTCTCTGTAATTGGCGCTGTAATTTAAAAAGAGATATCAATTCTTTTTTGTATTTTGTAATAACATAATTTTTTTGATGTGTATCACTTGAGTTATAATTTTTTGGAAATAAAAATATTACTGCTTGGGTTTTTTCGAGATTTTTTGAGAAACAAAGATTACATCTACCACTTGTTACTTCGGTTTTTTCGAGGTAAAGATACTACTGCTTAGGTTTTTTCAAGATTTATCGAGATACAAAGATTACGTCTACCACTTGTTACTTCGGTTTTTTGAGGTAAATATACTACTGCTTATAGGTTTTTTCGAGATTTTTTGAAATGCAAATATAATAGACTGCGCATTCCTATTGGAGATCTTTCGCGGCGATGTAAAGGACGGAAGATATGCTTGCAGTGGCACTTCCTTTTCTAATTGACGTTGGGAGAAGGAAAGGTTAGGAGAAGTGATCACGTGGTTATTGACGCCTTGAATCTTGCTGCGGGAAAAGTATCATCGTGCAATACATTGTGCAAATACATGTAAAAATAGTTTGGTATACAAGAATCAGACTTTATTTATAGTGATACACAATGACAAACTCGTATGTGCTCTTATCAAATAGTTATTATTAGTTCATAATGTAACTATTTATTATAATTAGTTCAACATGTAACGTTTAATTATAATTTTTTAACTAAAAGTGTTTAGTACAAATGAATAAAATTAGATAAGCAAAAAATAACTTGTTGCACATGTAATTAACGTAAAATACATACTTTATCTATAAAATATATAATATATTATATTCAAATATAATATCATAAATCTGCAAAAAGATTATATCACGAAGGCACTTTAAGTGAAAGTGTAAAACGAATAAGAAGTTTTCACAATCGAATTGTTATTTTTCAAAACCAATAATTATATTTTCACATATTATTATTGTTTACATTTTTGCAGATTTATGATATTATATTTGAATATAATATATTATATATTTTATAGATAAAGTATGTATTTTACGTTAATTACATGTGCAACAAGTTATTTTTTGCTTATCTAATTTTATTCATTTGTACTAAACACTTTTAGTTAAAAAATTATAATTAAACGTTACATGTTGAACTAATTATAATAAATAGTTACATTATGAACTAATAATAACTATTTTATAAGAGCACATACAAGTTTGTTATTGTGTATCACTATAAATAAAGTCTGATTCTTGTATACTAAACCATTTTTACATGTATTTTTATAAGTATTGTATTTGCACAATGTATTGCACGATAATACTTTTCCCGCAGCAAAATTCAAGGCGTCAATAACCACGTGATCACTTCTCCTAACCTTTCCTTCTCCCAACGTCAATTAGAAAAGAAAGTGCCATATTGCAAGCATATTTTCCGTCCTTTACATCGGCATCGCCGCGAAAGATCTCCAATAGGAATGCGCAGTCTATTATATATGTCTATGGTATTTTTGTTTATATTTCCCAACATTTTATCAACGAAATAATAAATAGAGTTTCTTGACCTAAATAACATTACCGTTTTTCTTTCTTCAAATATACCCTAGAATTCTAACACCACACTTCCAAAAAATCCTAATTTTACCATACTAAGTGTACGCTACCCAGTGTCACTGAGAATCGAAAATCAGTAATAATCTCTGAATTTTCGTTCATTCTCAACTTTTAGTCTCAATACACAGATGCTTACTGAAAAAAAAGTAATGTCTGCTGAAAAACACAGTAGTATGTAAAGACTAAGATTGAGAGCAATATTGTCTGAAAAAATAAATAATTACTGAGAAGTTTCATTATTCAATCATGTGCAATTCTGTAACCATTACTGTTGGCTCTCAGTATTCATTCTATATCGCGCGACCTCAGAGATCGAGATTCAGATGATTCATAATAGTTACTGTAGAATGCAGCGCTGACGATGACAATTGACATTAGCGCGACATGTTCAGACGAGTTGGCTGAGAAAGGAAAATCACAGCTCTTTATTCTCGTGCGTATTCTTGTGCGTAAAGGCCGTAAAGGTTAAGATTGATTGTAAAAAGAAGTATAAAGTGCAAATAAGAACGCAAGTAAGATTTATCCAATTATTTTAAGTGATATTAAATATTATTGAATGTTTATTATTGACATTTAAAGTTAGTTTGGAAACCAAGTTCTTAACTGAATTTCTAGCAACATCTCGTGTTTTGCTCATGGCATATATGGCATAAGTGCTGGTCTACAACCTTGCTTTAAAGAATATTTAAGCTCTAAGCCGTAAGAAATTGACCAATCACAATAAAATGTGGAGAGAATACTTGACTGTAATTGGTCAATTTCTTACAGCTTAGAGCTTAAATACCCTTTAAAGCAAGGTTGTAGACCAGCACTAATGGATGAAAACGGGAAAGTGAGATTTCAGAAATTAAGTAATAATAATTCATTTTTCAAAAGTATATTTTTAGTAATACAAACAATTTTACAGACATATCTTGATTTGTCAAATTTGACGTCTTCTCTCAACACGCGATATTATTTTCCTGAACCGGTAAATAATATTCATGAATATATAATTAATCATGTCAATAATAGTGTTCATACTATTATCTAAAAATTTTATATTGTAGGAATTGCCTAAAAATTACTCAAATAATTATATGGAAGATACTAATTTTATGTTAAATAATTCTTTCATCAATAAGGTCAGGTTGGCAGAATGCTTACATATATATAAGTTAACATCAATGAATTTAAATTTTAACATGAAAAATTGCGCCTACTTAATTATTCTAATAATGAAATATATAAGAATAATTAAATATATTTTATTTATTAGGAACATTATCATATAATGAACTAGATCGAAACAAACACAACATCGTATTCACATCAATCTGCAGTTGCAACTACTTTAAAAAGCACGTCTATTGATGTAGCAGTTATAATGATAGATACCACAAGCGTACGATTAGCTCAGCGTTAGCGTGTTAGGTTGCGACACCGGACATCTTAGGTTCAAATCCCGTCGATGCGTTCTCAAAAATTGTAAAACAATGCGTAATTTTAATTAATAAAATAGAATATATGCGAAACCACGAATACAAATTAAACTATAAAAATATTTAAAAAATTATAAGAAAAATTTAAAAAATAAAAATAAAAAATTGATTTTTTTTGTTAAAATATTGTACCGGAATCATTACTGGTCTTTATCGTAATGGTTATGGAACGATACAATACTGATCCAATATACTGGATTAAAAAATAAATCTTAACAGTCGATCAGTATTTGTTACTGTAAAATCCGTATTGGTTACTGGAAAAATGTTTACTGTAGCAGTACGTAATGGTTACTGAAAGAAAGACTAAAAGTTGAGAGCGAGCAAAAATACAGGAATTATTACGGTTTTTCAGCTCTCAGTGCTAACAATAAGAGAGAGAGGGACAGGGATGGAGAGAGGGAGAGAGAGAAAGAGAGAGAGAGAGAGAGAGAGAGAGAGAGAGAGAGAGAGAGAGAAAGAGAGAGAGAGAGGAATAAATGGGTGCATGCAAATTACATACATATGAAAAAAAGGAATGATGCGACAGATATCTGTCTTTGTCTAACGAGGCATCTGTACGACATATATCTGTCAAAGTTCGTTCTTTGAAACGGCTTTATAGATCGAAAAATCCTTTTACAGGAGTAAAGTATAGGTACTAATGAAGAGTTGTTCTTTCCATGTGCTCCCTAAGTTACATAACAGTTACAAACTGGTTTACTGGGATTATGTCATAATAATTAAGATTTTTATTCAGTTTGTTATCTATATACTGTTCATCAGCTGCCGTTACCCTCTACTCTGATGCTAAGACTGAGGTATATTTTTCTATATAAAGACAGAATAAAATTAGTTATATAAATCAATAATATTTATTGCATTTGTTATAAAAGTTATTATTTTACCCCATCAAGAGAATGGATAGATCCTTTGAAAGAGTTTTACATCATTCATTTACATTACAAGAAAAAAATTATTAGAGGTGCAAGAGATACAGTAAATTGCCAAGTCTAATAAATACCTCAATTATTCACTCGCAGTACTGGCAGCACTGTAAATCCGTTCCAATATACGCGGCAGTAAGCTGTCAAAGCGTCTTCGTGTTCATGTGACGTTATAGATTTTGTCGTCACTTCCTACTTTCATTACTGCGGCTCGCGAGGTGAGGCATTCGCAGTAAGAACATGGCGGCTATGGCGGCACCTTTGGAGAATTGGTCCTTACCTATGTGAACCGGCACCCGACTTTCAAAAAATTAATTTTTTTACGGAAAACGTTAGCATTTTGTTTGTAGTTGTTTGTAGTAACAAAAATTTTGTTTGTAGTTTAATACATTAAAAATTATAAAAATTTTAAAAATTACTCGCACTTTACTTTAAAATATCTCAAAGTCGAGAATTGTTTGTAGTTGTTTGTAGTGCTTTTCTTTTCGTTTGTAGTTGCACCGTTCAAAAGTTATTTTTGCAATAAACAAAAAGTGTAACTTTGCCAATTTTGGAGATATCTCAAATCCGCTTGTGCCATCTTCTTCAGAATTGTTTGTAGTTGTTTGTAGTGCTTTTTTTTTCGTTTGTATAATAGTTGCAGCGTTTAAAAGTTATTATATATTTGCAATAAACATAAAGAGTAACTTTGCTAATTTTGAAGATATCTCAAATCCGCTTGCGCCATCTTCTTCAGAATCGTTTGTAGTGCTTTTTTTGTTTATAGTTGCACCATTCAAAAGTTATATTTTTGCAATAAACAAAAAATGTAATTTTGCCAATTTTTGAGATATCTCAAATCCGCTTGCGCCATCTTCTTCAGAATCGTTTGCTTTTCTTTTCGTTTGTAGTTGCACCGTTAAAAAGTTATTATATTTTTGCAATAAACAAAAAGTGTAACTTTGCCAATTTTGGAGATATCTCAAATCCGCTTGCGCCATCTTTTTCAGATTGTTTGTAGTTGTTTGTAGTGCTTTTCTTTTCGTTTGTATAATAGTTGCACCGTTTAAAAGTTATTATATTTTTGCAATAAACAAAAAGAGAAACTTTGCCAATTTTGAAGATATCTCAAATCCGCTTGTGCGCCATCTTTTTCAGAATCGTTTGTAAATGTTTGTAGTGCTTTTCTTTTTGTTTATAGTTGCACCGTTTAAAAGTTGTTATATTTTTGCAATAAACAAGAAGAGTAACTTTGCCAATTTTGGAGATATCTCAAATCCGCTTGCGCCATCTTCTTCAGAATCGTTTGTAGTTGTTTGTAGTGCTTTTCTTTTCGTTTGTAGTTGCACCGTTCAAAAGTTATTATATTTTTGCAATAAACAAAAAGTGTAACTTTGCCAATTTTGGAGATATTTTAAACGAAACGAAAACCATTACAAACAACTACAAACAATTCTGAAGAAGATGGTGCAAGCGGATTTGAGATATCTCCAAAATTGGCAAAGTTACACTTTTTGTTTATTGCAAAATATAATAACTTTTGAACGGTGCAACTACAAACAAAAAGAAAAGCACTACAAACAACTACAAATAATTCTGAAGAAGATGACGCAAGCTGATTTGAAATATCTCGACAAATGACAAAGTTAGGTTTTATTTATTTTTTTAAATTGTTGTAACTTTTAAACGGTTCAACTACAAACGAAACAAAAAGCACTACAAACAACTACAAATGATTCTAAAGAAGATGGCGCAAACGGACTTGAGATATCTCAAAGTGGGGTGCAAGTAATTTTTATAATTTTTAATGTATTAAACTACAAACGAAATTTTTGTTACTGCAAACAAAATGCTAACGTTTTCCGTAAAAAAATTAATTTTTCGGAAGTTGGGTGCCAGGTTCACATAAGTTTGGTTCTTGTGAACCTGGAAGGTAACAAACGAGAAATATACAGTAATTGTTAGTCACGAAAATGCGGAAAAAGCCCGAAAAGGTTACTAAATTAATATAATTAATATAATAATAAATAATTTCGATATTTTCATAAATCTGAAAATTGTTATTTATTTTATAGACATGACTTTTCCAACATTATTGTTTAAGTACAAAATTTTTTTCTATATATTTAGAATAGGTAGTTCTATCGTCGTGTCACGTCGTGTCTCTTATAGGTTAAGATAGGTTATATTTTTTTCTTATACATAACAAGAGAGCAGTACTGCGGATATCGTTCCGTTATTGCAGCGTTATATGCGGTAAAAGCAACAGAAGTAATTACGGAACGCTCCTGCAGTTCTACTCAATGACGTCATATCGTCAGTACTTACAGTAAATATCGAAACGCACCCTATGTATACTAATTCACATTCTCAATTATGCTACTGTTATTATTTGTCATCAGACAATTATAAACATACACATATAATAATTAGGTACATATTATATATATATATATATATATATATATATATAATATATATATGCACATGTGTGCATAAGAATATATGTAATTGTTACATATTTACATAATTACATATATAATATTAGTTTCTTTTGTTTTTCATTCAGCTCACATCACGGTCTTCTACTCAGGTCTGGAAACTCGCACCATTTGATGGTTGTGGGGGTGTCTCGCTAAACAAAGCCTTTTTCGGTAGTTCGCTCCGTCTCCGCACTAGTCGTGTCGATCGGAGGATCGTCGACGCGCATGCGTACTTGTCCGTTGTGACATGGTTTGAGTGGCAGGTGACATGGTTTAAATTTTTAACTTTAATATTTCAATATTTATTTAAAAATGACAGTATTCAAAGACTTCTAAATAAAAAGTGGAGACAATTAATTTAATAATCCTTTTGCGTGTTAAGCAAATAGTTATTTCCAGAAGAATCATTTTCGTGTATAAACTACATTATATTCTTTTATCGATAAAATAAATTAACGATCTTATTAACGATATGCAGAATGACATATTAAACTGAAGTAGAGTTCGAATTATTAAATTCCTTCTTGAAATATGATATAGATTAAAATATGCACAATTATATAGGGACATACATGCGCTTGCTATGATCTAATATCATTAGTGATTATCAATGTAGTCTAGTCTAAACAACGTCCATAGCGTAATAATATAATATAAAATATATTCAGTAATATACATAGATACTGTATGTACACAAAATTGATAAAAAATAAAATTTAAAGAATAATACCATCACGTTAAATACGCAGTACAAAATTCTACTTGCCAAGGAATAAGTTGGAAATATTATAAACATTATCATGCAAACCATATTTTATATGTATTGTAGTTGTAGAACAAAAAAAACAGATTTAATAAATTTAAAAACTCAGATATACGCACATTGTGTATTTCAATTTAGCAAAATTCTTATATAACTCATATAAGTGAGTGATGATACACTGAATCGAGAATTATTAAATAGCGTGTATGTGAAATGTCATGTTTAAATAATTGTTGAGTGAGATAAATATCGACATCTTCAAGGTGAGATAACATAGACGTGAGTAGTTATATTCTTAGTAATAATGATGAAATAGGTGACATATGGTTTAAATTTTTAACTTGTTTTATTGATTGGACAATTTCGACAATTTCCTTTGAGGTACGAATTTTTTTTTGAGTTTTTGATTTTCCTGGTACGTAAATTGGCGCATCCTCAACCTTACATAGTAACAGAGTGCATAAGAGAGAATCTCCGAGGCATGATCTTTACATGGGAATGTAAAATTATAATTAGAGAGAACCTCCTCGATTGTTAGATCAAACACTTCGGACGATTTGGCATGCTTCGCGAAACACTCTTCGACGTAACGAATCAAATAAAAAAATTTGAGGTTTGAGTGAATTAATCCTCCTCGAGATCGCAGGTCTACTAACGTTGACTCGGATATGGGATTTTTATCGGGCTTAAGGATAACCTCGGAGCAAATAAGCCAGGACTTAAATCGGCGAAGGACTTGCTTGCACAGATATCCTGAAATATCCCATGAAATAATATATTAAATGAGTATCTCAGCGAAAACAACATATAGCGTTTACAAAACATTACATCAGTATAATTGTTTTGCAAATGCTTGAAATCATTTTCGCTGAAAATTGAGAGAACCGTTCTGAAAAATGTCCCATCGGAATATAAATGTTGAAGCCTGCATTAAAGAGATTAATAAGCGACAGCAAAGATTTAAGCGATTGATATTAAACTGCATACTAAAAGATGTTAGTCGAAGCGATGAAGCGTAATTACCTTGTCACCCATTAATATTGCTTGCCTATGATGTTTTTGAGATAACGTTTTAAAGATATAATAAAAAATAGAAACCTGTGACGTAATATATGATGCAGTCAAGTGCAGGGGAAAGGGAATAATTGTGATCGCGTTGAATAATATCATCCGCCTCCCAGTCTTCGTTGCGAATAATTTCATCTAACTTTTCTTTTAGACGCTGCCGACGCTCGACGAGACTCGAAGACTTACTGCCATAAATATCCTTTAGCTCGCTTAGAGAAACCAAGACTTTCGGCGAGGTCAGATCGTTGTGTGTACAATTGCCTGCTTTCGGCGGTTTGATGACACAATATACTGACAGTATTTTGTACAACTGAAGAAACGTTGAACAGTCTGGATGTTCGTTACTTCCGGCAGCCTGACGTACCGTTCCAAAAAATTTCTAACAAAAGATAATATCCGAATTTTAAATAGACAACATTCTGCCGTTACACATTATTTCGGCAGATTCAAATAATCGTTTTCCGCGAAGCTACCTCGAGATTGTCTTGATTTACTTTGCCAGTGAGTAAATATTTAAAGCCGCAATTATCGATTAAGTAACGGCAAAGATCCATCGTTGATTGTAAAGACAGTCGCAGTCCTTGAGCTGTTCCAGGAGTTAAAAATTCGTCAGCCGAGATTTCACCCTTTTGCATGGCTCGCTCCCAATCGTTCAATAAATCCAATGACGAATTTAAAACCTAGAAATGACACAAGTTGTTCATCACCAGATATACCAATTAATAAACAAGATAGCTACTATTAAAAAGTGAAATAACATATAAGTACTGAATTCAGTTATAAACCTTAAAGTCATCGTTGTCCGGGACGAGACCTTGATTAGGAATCTTTCGATTGAGAGCGTCGAACATGTCGTTTATCTTTTTACAGAACTTAACCGTTTTTTCATAGCCTCGGAGTGCCTCAGGGTAATAGCGTGAGTAAAATTGCAAGCCATTAGTCACGGAATTGCTGAAAATCTGTTTAACATCATTAAATTATTTGACGCGGATTATATAATTTAGCCGAAGCTTTGTTTTAGCATGCAACTGAACAAGTCGCTTTATTCATACCTGTGTGGCAAGGCGGACTCGCATCTTCGCTGTGTTATCGAGTTGTATATGTCGCATTGAGAGTTTGGGACAGGCTCGAGCATGCCCTAACTGCTGGCTGTCCAAGTTAAACAACTCTACGAAGTACTTCCAAGCAATATAATTACTTTCGCCACTCAACTGTAATAAATGTATGAAAGTATTCATGATATGACCAAAATTCAAAATAAAAAGTAGAAAAACTCTATCGCAATGATTTGTTATTGTGATACCAACCTTCAAACGGCCCTTCCCATACAGTCGATTCCGAATACACTTAATCACGTGTGATACATCCGAAAACATAAAAACTCGTCGATCATCGTCGTTTGGATGAGTGAACCACGTTTTCGTGTAATCCAACGTACTTTGAACACCCAGCAGCGACTGCATTCTTTTATTAGTCGAGGCCCCATCCGAAATAATGCCATGAATTTTGGCTCCACAATTTTCTATATATGTTATCGCTTTGATCACGATTTTTGCAAGTTCCTCACCGTTCACTGAGTTTTTCGCGGCAAACACGGCAATTGGTTGGGAATAATTATCAGCTAACGGTTGAAACATGATTGTCAAACCGTGATTTGCCTGTTCGTTGATATCTTGCGATTTTGATCTGTCATCTCCGAAATCGGTGAGGCCTGAGTAAGTCAGATCTTTTGAGCAAACCGTTATCGATTTGCGAAGATTTATTTCATCGAGGGCCAACACGCCGTGGCGTTGCATTGGATTTTTGGCTGAGAGATGCTTACTAATCAACTTTGCGAAATTTGCGTCGAAACCGCATTTCGTATCGATGATCGAGTAGTATTTTCGAATGGTTCGTGTGCATGGCAGAGGAATAATATCGTTGTTCCGTAAAAACTGATAATACGACGGTGAGCGGATATTCATTAGCATGCATTGCATAAGCCAATCTTCGGAGTATCGTCGACCTGTTTTTGTCGTTTTGGCGGCAACAAAAATTTCTTTAATCGCGATTCTTTGTTTATCTGGAATGTTAAACTTTAGGCACTTTTCCTCGATTGATTCCATTTTTAGAGCTGCAACTTCTACTTGCGCTTCGTTCAACGCATTCGTTAATACTTTCATTCGCAACTTTGCGCGGTTGTTCAAACGTTTTTGTGTCTGCAGCTTTTTTTTAAATAATTTTAATTTAACTCGATCATCAACGACTCGTGAAATACGTTTGGACTTTACGTTTTTTGAGGCTCGATGTTCCCGTTGCCATACAAGGCTTTTGAATCTCTTGCATCTATCACATTTGTTTCTTTTTACTATTAGGCTACAGTCGTTGTGATGCCACGATTGAGTATAATCTGTAAATGCTTCCGCGTTTTTTACGAACGTAGTATTTATAGATCCGAGGCCAGTGCATACGCGCATCCTTTCAAATTTGGCTAGAATGATTGGTAGCTCAGATACGTCGTTCAGGATGTTCGGTAACGGTGCTTCGTTAGCCTGTACTTCTTTCCCGTAAACGTAATACTGCATGCAACCGCTCCAATCCGCGATGACAATATACTTTTTAACTGCCAAGTTTTTTTTGTCGTTTTCCATCAACGTCTTTATTTGACAGAGTATAATTTCTATTCCGAGCTTCACAGGTGCTTGACTGATGCTCCATGTTGGCGGCAAAGTAATTACGCCTTTTTCATCGCTGATATCTGTATGCAATAAGACTCCGTAAAAATAGAATACATTGAAAAATATTGAAAAACGGACGAATAACAACTTTTTAAAATAACACTTACTGGAAACAGTCGAAACTCGTAGTTTACGGACAGTTGATGCCGGCGACGACTTCTTGACATTAAAGAGCGTTGATTTCTTGGTTTGTACCTTCGTACTTTCGATGTTTGAAGCAAGATCATGCTCCATTTCAGAGTCCTTGCTTGTTCCATCCATCGCAAATGCTCTTGGCATTAGTACGCATGGCTGTTGCAATTCTATTGTTGCGTCGAGGATCATCTTACTAGCTTCGACATCTTTTATACTTGAAGCTTGTTGCGTTGGGTCATGTCCCTGATAGCACAGTGTCAGTTGGTGCCGTCATGATGCCGTCGTGATGCTGTTAATATGCACGAAATTCGTGTATATTGACAGCACCACGACGGCATCATGACGGCACCAACTGACACTGTGCTATCAGGGGTGTTATCATATGTCGCAACTAGTAATTGCAACTTCCTGTTCCTGCTGTGATGAATCTAGGTCCATCAACGCCTCATTTTCTGTTTCATTTTGAAAGATCGACTTGTCAAATTCGCCTACAATAATAATTGGAGCATTAATTCAAGCGGAAAATTGAGACCTATATATTTAGATGAAATCGGTGAATAAAAGAATACCTTCCGTGAGGAATATTGTCGGAACTGCATCGGAAGTTAGGCGGGGTTTTTGATACGCAATCTGCATCAGAACGTATGCAATTAGTATTTGCAAATGCCGACTGCTCATCAGCTCCGAAAATACAGAATATGTTAGAATTTTACTTACATCAGCGAGGACCATTTGCATCGCTGACCATTTGCATCGCGTCTCACGTACTTTCTCACAATGCAACCGGCATCGAAATGTCTGTCGCACACAAATTGCGTTGCCTTTAATCCCGGGACCGCAGCTCTCCATTTATCGCGCAATATCTCGTTCACCGGCACTTTAAAGAGTGAACGCTTGAGGTTCATACTCTTCGAGTTTTTGTTGCACTTTGGCACTGCACACGGCTTGACCATAGTTGTTAGGTCACTATCATGCAAAGTTGATCACAACTAACAACTAGTTTCTCTACAAACTATTACACATATTCCCGTGTAAACTTCCGCACGTTCACGAAGATTGAACGTATTCCGCCATTACGAAACTCTGATCCTTCTCAACATGCGCCTCTATCGGTAGATTCAAGAACTACTCATTTCATCGTCGAAAAACGGGACACCCCCCACCACTGGAGTTTCCAGACCTGAGTAGAAGACCGTGGCTCACATTAAGAGTGATATCATATTGAGTTTTTTTAGTCTATGGTCCATGTTGGACTGTCTAGTTCCTTTTTTTGTTCATATTCTCCCTTCTTCCGTTTTCCGGTTTCCTTGATTCTACGCACGCTGTTGCTGTTATACGTACACGAGAATAAAGCCACTCATTAAATATTGGATTCTTGTGTCCCTTCACTTGAATAATCCTAACAGATTATCTGCCATTTTACGATTAACCTGATTAAGGTAAATAAGTAACAGGTTACTGGGGCCCAGTGCCGAGGCAGGAAGAGTGAAGTCTTGAGGAAGAACCTATACGAGCATATAGAGGTTATATCGTATAGAGGTTATATCGTCGCGTGCTCTACTATTATCGTAATAAGGAAGCGATGGATAATTTCAAACACTTTCAAATCCAAAAGTTTGACGGAAAAAATTTCCAGTTATGGAAATATCAAATGGAGATAATATTCCGATCAGAGAAGTACATGTTCGACATCATCACCGGAACGACACCTCGTCCATTGAAAGATGATCAATTACAAGCCGCATGGGATCAACTAAATGCAAAAGGAATGTTGCTGATATCTTCTGGGATGGAATATGATCAGCTGCAAACAGGGTCACAGAAGTGGATAAAATAGCAAAAGCACTTGGAAGTTTACCTATGAAGTACAATGGTTTCATTACAGCGTGGGATTCCTATGATGAAGGCAAGCAGACGTATGATAATTTAGTTGCACGACTGTTAAAAGAAGAAAAGCGTCTAAGCGAATCAGAAGATATGGCGGTAGCGTTTGCATCACTGAATATAGGGAAGAACTGAAAAAGGAAAAGTTTTTGATAAGAGAAATATAGAATGTTTCTATTGCAATAAAAAAGGCCATTACAAATCGGAGTGTCGGAAGAGGCTAGCTAAACAGAAACCTGGAGATGATAAACAAAAACATCAAGCACTGGTTGTTGAGCAGAAGAATGTAACTGCAGTCATCAATGAAGACGATTGGCTAGGAGATAGCGCCGCATCAAAGCATATGTCCTTTAGAAAAGATTGGTTCACCACGTTTCAAGAAAACAACAATGGAGCTACTACGTCAGTCCAAATAGGGGATAATACTCACATCACATTGAAGTAGAAGGTTATGGCTCTGTTGAAGTCCTGGCATTAGTCAACAATGAATGGGAGCCACGGACAATTGAAAACGTCTTGTATGTACCAAAGTTAAGGAAGAACTTATTTTCTGTGGGCGCTACGACAAGTAAGAATTTAAAGGTTATTTTTCTTAAGGACAGAATGGAAGTCTATAGTAATAGATTAGTAGCTGTAGGTATCAAGCAGTCAAACCAATGTTATAAAATGTTATTTAAAACTACAAGCAATATAGAAGCGAATGTATCAATTTCAAACTCTATTATGTTATGGCACGAGAAACTTGGTCACCCAAATTTTCAGACAATGAAGAAACTAGCAGACGATGGATTACTTCCAGGGGTGGAAATTAAGACAACAGAAGGATTGTTTTGCGAAACATGCCAGTACGCGAAACTGCATCGTTTATCCTTTAAAAAGAATCTAGAAGAAAGAGCCTCAAAGCCTGGAGAATATATACACATGGATTTATGTGGCAAGATATCTCATCCTTCAATCAGTGGAGCTTATTATTTTATTTTATTCAAAGATGATTGTACCTCTTATCGAATTGCAAGATTTATCAAGAATAAAAGTGATGCTTTCTCAAAGTTTTGTGAGATCCAGAAATTAATTGAAAAACAAACAGGCAATTATCTTAAAAGAATCAGAAGCGATAGAGGTCTGGAGTTTGACAACGAACAATTCAAACAACATTGCAAGAAACATGGAATCATCCAAGAATATAGTGCTCCATATACTGCAGAGCAAAATGGAAGGATCGAACGAGAAAATAGGACGATAGTAGAAGGAGCTCGTAGTATGCTACTTGCAACTAATCTACAGCCAGGTTTATGGGCTGAGGCAGTCAACACAAGCATTTACTTATTGAATCGACGTCCTCGTGAACTGGATAAGAAGATACCCTATGAATTATGGACAAAGAAAAAGGTTGTCTTAAAGCATCTCAAAAGATTGGTTCCGAATGCTACATTCACGTTCCGAAGCAATTTAGATCAAAGTTCGAGAGTAAATCGAAAAAGATGATACTAGTGGGATACGATAATGATAGCCCGAATTATAGAGTAATGAATCCGAAAAGCCGACAAATAACAATAACAAGAGATATGTCGTCTTCAACGAAAAAGGCAGCAGCAATCCACAAAATGAAGAATACAAGCATACAATACTTTCAATCAGGGCGGCGGTGTGGTCTAGTGGTAGAGCGCCAGGCTCGTAATCTGAGGAACCAGGTTCGAGTCCACTAGAGCCATGAATCATGGAAAAGTTTTTTTCCGAAAAAACCGCGCCCCTCCGTGTAAGATGCGGAGAAAACTGGGCTCCGTCTTTCGGAAGAGACGTTAAACTGTTGGTCCAAAGAAGGAAACAGTAAGGTAGTGGATGAAAATGGAGGTTAGGGTTGGGTACGTCCTTTCAAAACGCCCTTTAAGGCCCCTTGGGGTATATAAAGTAAAATTCTTTATCCAATACTTTCAATCAAAGACATAGAACATCAAGAAGTTTTGGACAATGCAGACATTGATCCGGTAGAAGAAGAAGACAATAATCAAGATGTACGCGATAATCCAGACACTAAGAAGAATGAAGATCCAGTAGAAGGCCAGCGAATATTACGTGATAGAAGCAAGATTCAACCACCAGCACGATACGATGAATATCAATTAGCTTGCGCAGCTATTGTAACTGAGGAACCGCAGTCATATGATGAAGCAATGTCAACCAACGAAGCTGAGCATTGGCGTCAGGCAATGGTAGAGGAAATGGATTCACTTTTATCTAATGGAACTTGGTCACTGGTCCCGCTACCAAAAGATCGTAAAGTACTAGACTGTAAGTGGGTATATAAAATTAAACGGAAAACGGATGGTTCAATTGAAAGGTATAAAGCTCGATTATGTGTAAAAGATTTTTTACAAGTAAAAGGTATAGATTTTCATGATACTTTCTCACCCGTGATAAGATATGATTCGATTAGAGTATTATTAGCAATAGCTACGATATATAATATGGATATACAACAATTTGATGTAAAATCTGCCTTTCTGCACGGAGAGTTAACCGAGGAAATATTCATGAAACAGCCAGAAGGTTTTAACACGAATCCTAATCTATGTTGTAAATTACTTAAGAGTATATATGGACTTAAACAATCGTCACGTCGGTGGAACGATAAATTTAAGAAATTCTTGAAACTTTTTAATTTTAGCCAATTAGAATCCGATAAATGTGTTTTTCTAGCAATTATCAAGGGAGAAGTAGTATTACTCGCACTTTATGTTGACGATGGTCTTGTTCTATGCAGAAAGACAGAAATTATTAATGATATACTAGCAGCACTTGATTCAGAGTTTAAAATCACACGAAGTAACCCAGATTGTTTTGTTGGTCTAGAAATTAAAAGAGATCGCGAAAAAGGAGAAATTTTTATTTGTCAGAGTAGTTACATTACTAAATTATTACAAAAGTTCCACATGGATGAATGTAAATTAGTTACAACGCCAGCAGAATCAAACATAATAGGGGTACTCAAATAAGTTAAAGTTTAACGGTTTGACAGGTTATGTCGGGTTAAAATCGGGTAAAAAGTTGATTTTTGAACTTTTAACCCAAAGATTAATGTGATAGGTTAATAAGACACTTATATATTTTGCATATAACCTTAAAGAGTAGCGGCGTAGCGCGCCCAAAGTGTAAAAAATTAATTTTTTACCCGACTTTAACCCGACATAACCTGTCAAACCGTTAAACTCTAACTTATTTGAGTACCCCTAATGTTAAGTGTCCGTCTACAGAGTTAGAAAAACAAGAAATGCATAAAATTCCATATCGCGAATTAGTAGGTAGTCTAATGTTTGCTGCGATTGTTTCACGACCTGATATAATGTTCGCAGTTAGCCAAGCCAGTCGTTTTTGGAATAATCCAGGTATAAAGCATTGGCAAGCAGCTAAACGAATTTTGCGTTATTTACACGGAACTAAGGAATTAGGAATAACATATAGCGGCAACTCTGATACTCTTAAAATGTATTCTGATGCAGATTTTGCAAACGATAAGGATACTAGCATTCTAGCAGGTGGTCCTATCACGTGGTTCTCTCGACAGCAAAAATGTGTTGCTCGTTCTACTACAGAAGCGGAGTATATTGCTGCTTCTGATGCAGCACAAGAGATAGTATGGCTGCGTACCTTACTCCATCAAGAACTAACTACAAAGACATTACCACCTACACAATTACATATAGACAATCAAAGCGCTATAAAACTAACGAAAAACATAGAATTTCATAAATTAACTAAACACATTGATATTAAGTATCATTATATATACGCGAATGTTTTGAAGGTAACATATTAGAACCAGTATATGTTCAGTCAAATGAGCAATTAGCTGATGTAAGAAAATGCTGGCTGTGAGCGCGCGGAGATGCCCGGTAGGGGAAAAACAGCAGAGAAGCGCGCTAGCGGGACGGCGGCGTAAGTGCTGGTCTACAACCTTGCTTTAAAGGATATTTAAGCTCTAAGCCGTAAGAAATTGACCAATCACAGTTGAATATTCTCCTCAAATTCTATTGTGATTGGTCAATTTCTTACGGCTTAGAGCTTAAATATCCTTTAAAGCAAGGTTGTAGACCAGCACTAACGGAGGGACGACGAGTGGGGCGGCCCTGCGGAGGAGGGGCGCCTCAGCGTGTGCAGACGTGTTCGAGCGAGCAGTTGATACGGACGAAAAGCGTCTTTTATTAGCGAGAAACACTGCAATTTATTGACGACGAATATTACAAATAAAAGTTTTCCTTACGATATTAACGTGTTTCTAACATATCAGAAGTGGGATTACAAGCAGGACAAGTACGTGCCTTAACTCGGTCGATTACGATAATTCACGCGGTTAATATGGGACGCCATAAGTCACGCCGTGAATCGGATCGACACGACGAAAAACGTAGAAGACGCCATTCCCGATGTGGCTTGGAACGTGGAAGGCACCGCTATTCTTCGTCTTCAACGGACGGTGACAGAGCATGGAGGAACGAACGATCGGAACGTACGGCGGAAAGTTTGGATCGACGGTCGTATTCGAGTCATTCGAGAGGTGCTTGTATTCATAGGGGGGATGAATTGCTGATCCCCATATTTGATCCCTCGAAGGATGATTTGGTCATCGAAAAATGGATGTAGATGATTTGGCGACGCTATATGATTGGGACGACCGAGCGATTATGAGATTGATTCCAGGACGATTGAAGGGTCATGCACGCCAATGGTACGATACAAGGCCACGATTAGCTATTACATGGAGAGAAATGAAAGAATCATTAAAACAACAATTTCGTAAGTTCGTTCCATTTAGCAAATAATTTAAGAAAGTCGCAAATTACGAAAGTGTCTCCGGTCAGGCACAGGGATTATTGCTTTCAGAAATTGAATAAAATGCGTAAACTAGACATTGTCATATCGGATAAATATCTTATTGACGCGGTTATTGGCGGAATCTCGGACGAAAATGTTGCAAGGACGGTGCGTTCTGCGCAACATCGCGACGCTAACGAACTGTATGCGTACATGATGACGTTAGATAATTTACTACAAAAAGTTGATTATAGGAAGCGGAACGCGGTTACGATAAAAGATAAGTACCCTTTATCCTTAATCGATGAGCAAATCGATAGGCTGGGTGGAAATCGATATTTACCGAGTTAGATTTAGCATCAGGACATTATCAAGTACCTGTAGCAAAAAACTCGATCGAAAAGACGGCATTCATGACATCGGAAGGTCACTATGAATTTCTATGCATGCCATTTGGCTTGTCTAATGCATCTGCAGTTTTTCAGAGACGAATGGATAAGGTGTTGGTTGATCTGAGAAATTCAATAGCCTTTCCATATTTGGATGGTGTAACGATACCGTCCGATAACGTAGAGGAGGTTATGACGACGACAGACGACGACCGGTGCTCAGGTCGATTCCATATGATCCCGTCGTTTGACTCCTGGGACGGATAGAAAGCGACAGCCGGTGTCCACGGCTCTCGAAGGCAGGCGACGACGACGGCGATGATGTTCAAGGGCGCGGGGACGCGGACGGTCGCATCCCGAGGTCGCGCAAGAGCGACAAGAATATCGAACAGTTGTAGCAGCACCATCGTCGTCGGCTCGAGTCGAGTGTGCGTTAGTACGCGCTACGCGATTTCAATTATTATTAAGGAAAATTAACGCAATAGCGATATGATTTTCACGACCGAATCTTAACGAATTCTGACGCATTTTATGATAAGAAAGCAGCTTAAGATTAATGCACGGGTTAGATAAAAAAAAAGGGGATTTTATTCTTGGATTTTAAGATCTTAGTTTTTACGAACTTAGATTTTACGGCATCAGATAAGTTTGGTTGTTTATTAATTACGGTACAGCTTGAGAAATACTTGGAGCTTTATTTTCAAGATGGGATGTTATTGTGACGCGCGTAAACAATGTGCGCAGAATTGCACGTTCTTCAGTCGTCTTAAATACTACACAGGTTAAGTGAACGCGCGGATTTAATTGAAACCTGTAGTAGGTATTAGTAGCAACGTTTTTTCCAGTTTCCAGGTTAATGACGTTTTAAAAACGTATGATATGATACAGTGTATATATCTAACTGTGTATATGGTATTCGAGTCTGTTTTAGTCTGTTAAATTGATAGATGAAGTATTCTTATTGAGAAGTCTATTATACTTCAACGAATTTTTCGGATACTTAAGCTCACGATGCAATGTAGTATCATTTTGCGTTCATTATTTTGAAGTTGATGAACGTAGGGATTCGTCTGAACGATTGATACGTACATTTATTTCAGCATGACAAAGTTTATATAAATAACATTCATGATTCTATTATATTATATATTACGATACGATAGGTTTTCGAATTAAAATAAGCGAAAGAACATCAAGGTTAATCGTCGAAGTACAACAGAAAATTTCGAAGCATGCAACATGCAACACGCTTGTACCTGACGAAACCTTTGCGAATAAATAAGAAAAGAAAATATCCATTAGATTACTCGTGAAACGTGATTCACTTACATAAATTATCTCTGATTATCTGATAATATGTATATGACGCGTACCGAGACATTATCGTGGAGAGAATAAGTATAATATATACATTATTCTCACGACAGAGGAGCGACGCATACGCAACGAGCATGATCGCCGACAGGACCGAGTTTTATCGCGGGTCTCAGGCTACGTAAATTATCTAAATGTATTTAGACGGACGGGCCTAATGGTTAAGCTTAAGTAACGTGTTCAACGCCTTGTGTAACATTAAATGCGAACTGACGAATTTATCGTTGAAAACGAGCCGCAAGTATAATAAGTTCCCTTTTGTATTGGTAAATGCTTTTACCAAAGTGACGACTGTAGAGCCAGTAAAGAGTCGAAAGACATGTTGTGTGATTAAAGTCCTGACTAATCTTATTTAATTGTTTGGAGTTCCAAGCAGGATCATAAGTGACATAGGAACTGCTTTTACGTCCCAGGCATTCCGGATGTTTTGTAATAACTATGGAATCAAACACGTGCTAAATGCAGTAGCAACCCCACGAGCCAACGGGCAGTGTGAGCGATATAATCGGACGATCATACAGGCGTTGGCTACCATGACGGCCGGACTGGATTCTCGTGATTGGGACACCGTTGTTAAGCCAGTGCAGAGTGCGTTGAACACGGCCCATAATAAGGGCATTAATACCACTCCGATGAAGGCACTTATTGGATACGACACTAGGAGTGCTGCGGAAGCACCGTTGCTGTCCCAAATCCAGGATGTGGTTGATTGTTTGGATATAAACGAGTTGCGGGCTGATATCAACGTATATCAGTCAGGAACAACGGGCGCAAAAGGAACGTTACGATAAAACGCGTCAAGACGCTAAAAGATATAACGAAGGTGATCTGGTGCTAGTACAAATTACCAGTGATCCAGCGACTGGGAGCAGTAAAAAGTTACATCCTAAGTTCAAAGGACCGTTCCGAATTCAGAAGGTACTTATCAACGACCGCTACGAGGTTGAGGACCTAAGGGAAGGACGTCGACAGAGCAGAACGGTCGCGGCCGCTGATCGTATGAAGCCCTGGATTACGGTCCATGAATAGCGGGTCATCGATCAGTTAATACGAGCTGATCTCTTCGGAGTCAGTTAATACGGGCTGATCTCTTCGGAGTCAGTTAATACGAGCTGATCTCTTCGGAGTCAGTTAATACGGGCTGATCTCTTCGGAGTCAGTTAATACGAGCTGATCTCTTCGGAGTCAGTTAATACGAGCTGATCTCTTCGGAGTCAGTTAATACGGGCTGATCTGTTCGGAGTCAGTTAATACGAGCTGATCTCTTCGGAGTCAGTTAATACGGGCTGATCTCTTCGGAGTCAGTTAATACGGGCTGATCTCTTCGGAGTCAGTTAATACGAGCTGATCTCTTCGGAGTCAGTTAATACGAGCTGATCTCTTCGGAGTCAGTTAATACGGGCTGATCTCTTCGGAGTCAGTTAATACGAGCTGATCTCTTCGGAGTCAGTTAATACAGGCTGATCTCTTCGGAGTCAGTTAATACGAGCTGATCTCTTCGGAGTCAGTTAATACGGGCTGATCTCTTCGGAGTCAGTTAATACGGACTGATCTCTTTGGAGCCAGTTAATACGGGCTGATCTCTTCGGAGTCAGTTAATACGGACTGATCTCTTCGGAGCCAGTTAATACGGGCTGATCTCTTCGGAGTCAGTTAATACGGGCTGATCTCTTCGGAGTCGGTTAATACGGACTGATCTCTTCGGAGCCAGTTAATACGGACTGATCTCTTCGGAGTCGGTTAATACGGATTGATCTCGTTGAACCAATTAACACGAATTAGCCTCACCTGAGTCAATTAATGTGGGTTAGTTAGAGTCAGCACGCTGCACTCTAAACCCACTGTCACGACAATTATTATTGGAGTAATGAAAATTAGCAGCAACCAAGGCAATCATTAGTAGAGGATGTCTGAGGACAGACACCAAAGCAGGAAAGGCCGAATGTAAGAAAATGCTGGCTGTGAGCGCGCGGAGATGCCCGGTAGGGGAAAAACAGCAGAGAAGCGCGCTAGCGGGACGGCGGCGTAACGGAGGGACGACGAGTGGGGCGGCCCTGCGGAGGAGGGGCGCCTCAGCGTGTGCAGACGTGTTCGAGCGAGCAGTTGATACGGACGAAAAGCGTCTCTTATTAGCGAGAAACACTGCGATTTATTGACGACGAATATTACAAATAAAAGTTTTCCTTACGATATTAACGTGTTTCTAACACTGATTTCCTTACAAAACCGTTGTCAAAAGGAAAGTTTTCGTATAACCTAAGTTTATTATCTATTAAGAATGCAATGTAAAGAACGGCAAACCGGTGTACAAACAAAAAGAAGGTGGGAGTGTTACATATTTACATAATTACATATATAATATTAGTTTCTTTTGTTTGTCATTCAGCTCACATTAAGAGTGATATCATATTGAGTTTTTTTAGTCTATGGTCCATGTTAGACTGTCTAGTTCCTTTTTTGTTCATATTCTCCCTTCTTCCGTTTTCCGGTTCCCTTGATTCTACGCACACGCACGCTGTTATACGTATGTACACGAGAATAAAGCCACTCATTAAATATTGGATTCTTGTGTCTCTTCACTTGAATAATCCTAACAGATTATCTGCCATTTCACGATTAACCTGATTAAGGTAAATAAGTAACAGTAATTTATAAAAAGCGGGTGCTTATCAGCCTTGATACGTTACTGCCTTCTGCTACGGACGGCCAGAAAGCATTTTCAGGTTCAGCCGTATTGCTAAAGAATCCATAGACGCGGCAACGCCGCATGTCTCTCTCTCTACCACAGTGCGTCTGTGTGAGCAATTCAGTGGTGTGTGTACGTGTACGGAGTTTCGCGTTGTCACCACCAGTGGCACCACCTTACGTGGTGGCGTTTGCTGAAAGTTGACATTACCGACGTCGAGGAAGTTCGGCCTTAAGGAGATCCTGCAGCCGTATGATTTACGGACATTATCGTTTTTCGATGGATCTTTTAATTGGCTTTACAGAATTGCAAGTTTTTGGTCTAGAATTAAAGTACGCACAAAAATCTAGGGTAGAAAACGCGATTTTATATCAAAAACACCAAAAAATTAAAAATATTACTTATTTGAGCACATACGCGCTGTCACCTGACGACAATATTTGCTTAAAACAAAAATTCTGCAGTTTATACATACATAATTTTTATCATCTGCCCTTGGGAAAACATGTAGGAATAATATCGTGCAAGTAGAAGTAAGATTCAATGCGTACAAAAAAAGATCCATCGAAAAATTATTTTAGTAATGCCAGAGACAAAGAGAATTAGATAGAGTGGAAGGTCTTATAAAAGTTTTGCGTATACAGTCTTCAGTGCCCTCTCGCGAGTCTGATGCCCAACTAAATACCCCCCACTCCCGATATTGCGCGAATATACATGCACATACATGCACATATATTCTCTCACACTTGCATCTTGATTACATTTTGAGCAAAAGTGGCTAAGTAGTTGGGCATCAGACTCGATAGATGGCATTGATCGTTGTATACGCGTATATACGCGTACCTTCCACTCTATCTAATTCTATTTGGCCAGAGAGAAACCTGAGAGAGGCCATTCCGGCACTTTTCGTCAATTTTTGTGTGTTGCGTGTTCCGACGCGCCACCTGAGAAAGTGCAACTCAACTACGTCGTTTCGCTCGGTAACCGCACACATGGTTTGCGTCCGTGCTAATGGTTCGTGTCCGAACTAGCCAGTTAGAGGGGATATGCTATGGCCGCGGCGGCCGCGCTCGGCCGGCCCGGCGCTCGGCAAGCTTCGAGCGAGGAGAGAAGGACAGACATACGATTTACTGTCTCGGTTGTCTCCGTCTATGACGTAGCTGCTTTGGCACGCGCCGGCTATGCGACGTTGCCACGATCACCACGATGCCACGCATTTCGGGTATCGCGTACGGTGTCTCGCCGAGTGCCGAAACTCGAGTTGGCAAATCGACGAGATGCGCTACGTTACATTTATAAATATTTATAAATGTAACGTAGCGCATCTCTTATATATATATATATATATACTAGCTGGTTACCCGGGCTTCGCCCCGGGGGACATATGTAATAAGACACGCAAATAGTCTCTCTCTCTCTCTCTCTCTCTCTCTCTCTCTCTCTCTCTCTCTCTCTCTCTCTCTCTCTCTCTCTTGTCTCCTTGTCTCCTACCTACATCTCAGAAATTTTCACTGGTCCTGACTCCTTAGTTAGGCGTTCATCACGTCTGGCTATACCTCATTCTTTCCATGTTCCTATTCACAGAACCGAAGCGTATCACAAGTCCTTCCATCTTGCAGGCATCTACTTGTGGAACTCGCTTCCTACCGATGTAGTATCAGCAACGTCTGTTGCTGTTTTCAAGTCTAAACTTCACGACTATCTTTTCTCACTTGAGCGTAATTTTAATCCGAACTAGTGTCTCGTTAGCTTCAGTCGACTATGCAAAAACCGATTTTGGGCGTCAGCGTATTTCCTCTCCGTTTAATTAGTTAAGTTACGTTTTTATTTTCATCTTTATTGCGCTTGATACATCTGCCACTATTTTTCTGTTCATTCCTCTTCCATCTTTATCTCTATTTTTATTTTTGTTTTATGTTATTCTATCTTTTATATACTTTATATATTTTTCTATACTTTTTGTATACTTTGTAATTCTTACTTGCCTAAAGTCTACGACTATGGCATAAAATAAATCATCAATCAATCAATCTCTCTCTCTCTCTCTCTCTCTCTCTCTCTCTCTCTCTCTCTCTCTCTCTCTCTCTCTCTCTCTCTCTCTCTCTCTCTCTCTCTCTCTCTCTCTCTCTCTCTCTCTCTCTCTCTCTCTCTCTCTCTCTCTCTCTCTCTCTCTCCCCCCCTCTCCCCCTCTCCCCCTCTCTCTCCCCCTCTCTCCCCCTCTCTCCCTCTCTCTTCCCCTCTCTCCCCCTCTTTCCCCCTCTCTCCCCCTCTCCCCCCTCTCTCTCTCCCCCCTCTCTCTCCCCCCCTCTCCCCTTCTCTCCCCCTCTCTCCCCCTCTCTCCCTCTCTCTTCCCCTCTCTCCCCCTCTCTCCCCTTCTCTCCCCCTCTCTCCCCCTCTCTCCCCCCTCCATGGCACTCCCCGGGAAATTCTACCCCTATTTCATATACTTTTGATAAAAATTCGGTCCACTAACGAAGAGATTCGGTCAATTATTTCCCGAAAAAATAAAAAAACCGATTTCTAGAAAATCAGTAACAAAAAACAATACACATTATGGCACTCCCCGGAAAATTCTACCCCTACTTCATATATTTTTAGTAAAAATTCGGTCCACTAACGAATGTGATTCGGTCAATTTCCCGAAAAATTGGAAAAATTACAAAAATCGGTTTCCAGAAAATCGGTAGCGAAAAACTATACACTTTATGGCACTCCCCGGGAAATTCTACCCCTGTTTCATATACAATTCTTTGAAATTTGGTCGATTATTTCCCGAATTCGGTAGATTATTTCCCGAAAAATTAAAAAAATTAAAAAAATCAATTTCCAGAAAATCGGTAGCAAAAAATTGGCCGCGACATTTTCATCCCCGGAAAATTCTACCCCTATTTCATATACTTTTGGTAAAAATTTGGTCCACTAACGAATGAGTAGTTCGCGTACAGACAGACAGACAGACGTGACTTATATATATAGATATATAATTGTAAATAAAACAAAATATTTATTAACATAAAAATTAAAATTTGTTAACGTACAATCCTATTTTTATTAATTAAGGAAGGAAAGGATTTTTAGGAGTCAGAGGAACAACTACGCGCATAAATAAAATATATGATATGTGTATATTAATTGTTATTTTATTTCAAAGTAAATTAAAAGAAGTACGTATTATTATATTTAAAGTTATTTCGGATAATAATATATATTAATTCCCGAGATTTTTTTCTCTTCTCCAGCTCCGCCTCTACCTCAGCCTCTTCCTCTACCTCTATCTCTTCCTCTACCTCTTGCCTCTGCCTCTACCTCTATTAAGCTGGACCCACCACCAGCGCAAATCAAGTTTTTACTAGGTCAAAAATTTAGTGCTATTTAGGTGCTAATTAAGTGCCCTAGTCCGAATTTTGGTGCTCGAACCGTTTAGCAGGAAATCGCGTAAAAAATGGGGGTTCAGCTTGCCATAAAGCTGAACCCTCCCATATCAGAAAATGGTCCTATAGAGAAGACAAGTACACTATAATTTAGTGCTAATTAAGTGCTAATTAAGTGCTAATTAAGTGCTCTAAAATAACGATAAAATATTGACAGATTATAATATTTATTTAAATATACTACTATATATTGAACACAGTACCGTCGCAGTCGACACAAACACTTAAAAAATTTGCTGCATGAATATATTTGTTACTAAAAAATGATCGAAAACATATATTTCCCAAATCTGAGTTCATTGCTAACAGTAAAACAATTACGATAATTAACTTAGACCAGCCGTTGGCGCTGAGCACTAAGTTCCGTCATCTGATCGTTTACGAATTAGTTGGATGCATGATTATAGTATTAAAATAATTCTCAGACATTGTACTTTAAAAGAATATCCGATTCGAATTTAGTGCTAGCTGCATAGTGTTGAAATTAATTAATTAATCAATGGAGCGCGCGCTTCGCGGATAAACTAATTAATTTCAACGCTATACAGTTAGCACTAAATTCGAATCGTGATATTTTCTTAAAGTACAATGTCTCAGGATTATTTTGGCACCATAATCACGCGAGCACCTAATTCTTTGACGATGCAGTAACGAATTACAGAGCGCTGCGCGCGTGCTCCATGAGTTAATTAATTGATTTCAACCCTTTGCAGCTAGCACTAAATTCGAATCGCGATATTCTTTTAAAGTACAATGTCTGAGAATTATTTTAATACTATAATCATGCGTCCAACTAATTCGTAGACGATCAGATGACGGAACTTACAGCGCCAACGGCTGGTCTAAGTTAATTATCGTAATTGTTTTACTGTTAGCAATGAACTCAGATTTGGGAAATATATGTTTTCGATCATTTTTTAGTAACGAATATATTCATGCAGCAAATTTTTTAAGTGTTTGTGTCGACTGCGACGGTACTGTGTTCAATATATAGTGTATTTAAATAAATATTATAATCTGTCAATATTTTATCGTTATTTTAGAGCACTTAATTAGCACTTAATTAGCACTAAATTATAGTGTACTTGTCTTCTCTATAGGACCATTTTTTGATATGGGGGGGTTCAGCTTTATGGCAAGCTGAACCCCCATTTTTTACGCGATTTCCTGCTAAACGGTTCGAGCACCAAAATTCGGACTAGGGCACTTAATTAGCACCTAAATAGCACTAAATTTTTGACCTAGTAAAAACTTGATTTGCGCTGGTGGTGGGTCCAGCTTAATAGAGGTAGAGGCAGAGGCAAGAGGTAGAGGAAAAGATAGGCCCGGTTTCACCAACGTGATTTAATCTAATCGGTCGATTAAACTCACTCTTCGTCTCTTTCTAAGGGAACAGTTGGAAAGAGATGAAGAGTGAGTTTAATCGACTGATTAGATTAAATCACGTTGGTGAAACCGGGCCATAGAGGTAAAGGAAGAGGCAGAGGCAGAGGCGGAGCTGGAGAAGAGAAAAAAATCTTGGGAATTAATATATATTATTATCCAAAATAACTTTAAATATAATACGTACTTTTTTTAATTTACTTTGAAATAAAATAACAATTAATATACATATCATATATTTTATTTATGCGTAGCTGTTCCTCTGACTCCTAAAAATCCTTTCCTTCCTTAATTAATAAAAATAGGATTGTACGTTAACAAATTTTAATTTTTATGTTAATAAATATTTTGTTTTATTTACAATTATATATATATATATATATATATATATATATAATTACATACATACATACATACGTATATACATATATACATATATATTTATAAATATTTATAAATGTAACGTAGCGCATCTCGTCGATTTGCCAACTCGAGATTCGGCACTCGGCGAGACACCGTACGCGATACCCGAAATGCGTGGCATCGTGGTGATCGTGGCAACGTCGCATAGCCGGCGCGTGCCAAAGCAGCTACGTCATAGACGGAGAAACCGAGACAGTAAATCGTATGTCTGTCCTTCTCTCCTCGCTCGAAGCTTGCCGAGTGCCGGGCCGGCCGAGCGCGGCCGCAGCATATCCCCTCTAATTGGCTAGTTCGGACACGAACCATTAGCACGGACGCAAACCATGGGCGCGGTTACCGAGCGAAACGACGTAGTTGAGTTGCACTTTCTCAGGTGGCGCGTCGGAACACGCGATGTAGGAATTTGGTACCGCAGGAGGTCGATTGTCCCTCCGGGTGTCGGCCTACTACCGATGTATCGATGAGAGGAATCAATGACTGATTACACACTCGAAATATTAATAATATAATATCACTTTATTGCAAGCCACGCAATAGCCACGAGTCTCTACAAGAGTCTAACGGACTTCGTCCTCAGTTCTGCCAACCTCGCAACTCTCTACCCCTCTTGCTGGCGCTGGAGAGGGGGCCGACCAATCGGAAGGGAGACAGATATGCTGCTCCCTACACACTCCCCCCCGAGTGTTAACGAAATAAATACTAAATAATATTGCACTATGAGCAAATGAGCTAATGCGTTTGGCCAGGTGTTATTGTACGAGGTTGACAAAACCTTAACTTAAAATATATTATACGCTTGAGCGTAATTTGAGCCGACTTATATCTAATAACATAGAGTAAAATTCGGTCTTACAATTAATTAAATCACTTTGGTTTAGTGGACGGCGCAAACGTGATTGTCTTACGAGAATAAGTCTTAAGTACGGGGGGATTTACATTTGCGTTTTCAGGGGCCGTAGGGGGGTCGTCCGGAACAAAATATGCCGGTTTTAATAAATCGACCGACACGCTTTTAGTGTTTCCGTTGATGTCGATATTAAATACGCGCTCAGAGATGCGTTGAACTACCTTGTGCGGACCAGTGTATGGACGTTCTAAAGCCCTTTTAGCCATATTGCGTAAGAATACATGAGTACAATTATATAAGTCTTTGAAGTAAAAGGCGCGTTTTTTATGTTTGTGCGTAACGGGAACAAGACGGACCTGGCGCATATATTCGCGGAACTCTTCGAGAAAGTAATTAGAGTTTGGCGTATAATCGTCGGGGAGGAAGAATTCCCCGGGAAGCCGTAAAGTTGTCCCGAACATGAATTCGGCGGGTGACGCATTAGTGTCAGCGCGGACGTGCGATCGAAGTCCTAATAGAACGGTAGACAAGGTACGCGTCCAGCACGCATCGGCATGGCACATGATTGCGGCTTTAAGCACCCGGTGCCAACGTTCAATCATGCCGTTTGACTCCGGGTGGTAGGCGGTTGTACGAATTCGTTCGCAACCGATTAATGAGAGCAACGCCTCGAATAGGCGGGATTCGAATTGAGCTCCTTGGTCTGTAGTTAGTAATCGGGGGGTTCCGTAACGGGAAATCCACGCGTCGTAAAATGCTCTAGCAACGGTTTGTGCGGAGATATCTTTAAGAGGAATTGCCTCGGCCCAACGCGAAAATCTGTCGATCATAGTGAGGCAATAAGAGTAACCCTCAGAAGGAGGGAGAGGGCCGATAATGTCAATGTGCACCTGATCAAATCGCCCGTCGGGAGCGACAAAGTGCTCAGGAGTTAGTTTAACGTGACGAGAGATTTTCGCTTGCTGACAATCGATACAGTTTTTACACCATTTAGCGATATCGCGGTGCATGTCAGGCCAGACATAACGCTGTCGGATAGTGCGATCCGTAATTTTGCCGCTAGGATGGGCGGGGTTGTGAAACATTTGAAATACTCTAACGCGGAGACTATCGGGGACATATGGCCGAATAGCTTCGCCTGAGATTTCGCAATATACAGTTGTGTGATCTGGGCCCCACTGAATTTTCTTTAATTTTAACGGGTGATCAGGGGCGTTAGCGATCAATTGGAGTTGCTCGTCGCTCTTTTGCAGTTCGGCGAGCTCGTTAAGATTGAATTCAACCGGCAAACGCAGGGAATCGATCCGCGAAAGCGAATCCGCGACAACATTTTGTGAACCAGCGACGTGTTCGATATGCGTTGTGAACTGCGCGATATATGACAATTGGCGTAGTTGTCGCGGGGACGCCCTGTCGGATCGTTGCATAAACGCATACATGAGTGGTTTGTGATCAGTAATAATTTTGAACTCACGACCTTTTACGAAATAACGAAAGTATTTAACGGATTCAAAAATTGCTGTGAGCTCGCGGTCATAAGCGCTATACCGCGTTTGCGCAGGGGAGAATTTATGCGAAAAAAATGCTAGGGGCTCCCAAGTATCCCGTTTTTTCTGTTCAAGAACTGCCCCCATGGCGAAATCGGAGGCATCCGCGACGATACGGAGTTCCGCGCCAATATGAGGGTGCACCAACATTGCAGCGTTAGCCAGGCCGATTTTGGTCTTTTCAAACGCTTCGGTTAATTCGTCGGACCATACAATTACACGTTTATCGTTTTTACGCGAGTCAACTAATAATGAATTTAGTGGTGCTTGTGCTTCTGCCGCGCGCGGAATGTTGCGACGGTAAAAATTTATCATGCCGAGGAAACGGCGTAAATCGGCGATAGTTTTGGGTTTCGGAAATTTGGTAATCGCCTCAACTTTTTCAGGGATAGGGCTGATTCCTTTACCATTTACTATATACCCGAGAAACTTTAGTTCCTGTACACCGAACACGCATTTTTCCACATTAAGGCGGAGGTGAAACTCTTTAAGCCTCTGGAATACAATGCGTAAATGTTTAGCGTGCTCCTCTGGGGAAGAGGAAGCAATTAGGATATCGTCCATATAAATAAACACAAAATCTAGATCGCCTAAGGCGCGATTGATATAACGTTGAAAGGATTGACCGGCATTACGAAGGCCAAAGGTCATGAATAAGTATTCGAATAACCCGAAAGGGGTTATGATGGCTGTTTTCTCAATGTCCTCGGGGGCCATTGGAATTTGATTATATGCTTTATATAAGTCGAGGGATGAAAAAATTGTTTTACCGTGTAGATTGACGGAACAGTCATGCAGGTGGGGGGTGGGGTATCTATCAGGTCGCGTGATTGCATTTACACCGCGATAATCGCCGCACACCCGCCAAGTGCCGTCTTTTTTACGGACTAAATGAATGGGACTAGCCCATGGACTGCTAGAAGGGCGGCAAATGCCCGCCTCGACTAAAGCCCTGATCTCGGCCTTTGCGGCCTTAAGTTTATCAGGAGGAAGGCGCCTGGCGCGCTCGGCGACTGGAGGGCCTGTGGTAATAATATGGTGAAACACGTCACAATTGGACGGCGGGGTAAGAGGAAGGGCTCCTGTTATTTGCGGAAAGTCCTTAAGTATTTTGGAGAACTCAGAAGAGGGATTTAGTGTATTGATCGAATGTACAGGGCCTGGTTTTTTAGCCGCGAGAGTATATAATCTAGTAGTGGAATCTATAAGACGTCATCGTTTTAAATCCACTATTAACCCGTAGTGCGATAGTAGATCAGCGCCAATGATGGGGTACGGAACCGCGGCGATGCAAAAATTCCATCGAATTGGCCGTCTTAAACCGAGGTCGAGTTCGCGAAGCGATTCTCCAAACGTATCGATACGTGTATCGTTTGCCGCGAAGAGCTTTAACTCGGAGGGTTTTCCTTTGATCCCATTAACGGCGGGTACCAGGGAAATATCCGCGCCTGTATCAATAAGAAACATTTGGCCACTGGTGCGATCACGGACATGGAGACGGTTAAACGCTTGATGGCCCTCGCCGACCGTCTCCGAACGGCGAGGCGGGCCTAGTTTTTTTGGCTTTTCCAAGTCTCATATTTTGAGCACCACGTTCGACACGAAGTCGGATTATCGGGGTATTTGGTATGTGCCGGGCAAAGCGCGGGAGTAACCGCCTTGCTTGGCGAGGTTGAGGTTCTACGCCTACGGGAATTGGATCGCGAACGCGAATTTAATGTTTTTCCTAGATTTTCGATTTCTTTTTTAAATGAAGCCATCATACCGGCCATTTGATCGACAAGTTGCTGTACCTCGGTTTTTGCGGGAGGGGGTATATTTCCCTTGTTTACGGCGGCTGCGTAAGACTCGCCTCCGAGAGTACTCTCAGCCATTCGGTCGGCGACTTCGGCGAGACGGTTGAGGTCGGTAATTCCCGTAGCTACCAGAATCGCGCGGTGTTCACGTGGTAATTGATCCAGGAAAATTGATTTTATTATACTATCATCTACCTTTCCGCTATTAAGCCCGCGCAATCGACTGAGGATTAATGAAGGTTTTCCGACGGTCCCGACTTGTCCCGTTAAAAGTTTTCTCAATTTGGTTTCGGCCGAAGGTGCATATGTCGCGATAATTCGAGCTTTTATCTGTTCATAAATATCTGCTGGGGAAGGGGTTAAAGTAATTAAGTCCCTTACGCAATCCAGTACTTCGACGTCTAGTGCGGCAAGGACGATATCGGCCTTGGTGGAACCTACAGTGATTCGCGAATTTCTCATGGAAATCTCAGCCTGGATGAACCACAATGCTGGGTCGACTTGTGAAAACGGGGGAAGCTTGGGAACCCTGTAATTATCTATACGCGGAATTTGAATATTATCAATCGCGTTTAAGGTAGCTGTGTCGGGATTCTGTGCATTCAGCTGAGCTCGTAATTGCGCGAGTTGAGCTTCTGCTGCTTCCGCGCGGGTATTGACTGCTTCCGCGCGGGCTTCGGCGGCTGTAAGAGCCGCGTCCGACATTGTTTGAAATTTACTTAATTTGTTAACGACACTAAAGCGGTAAACGACACGAGCGTTATACGACACGAGCGTTATACGACACGAGCGTTGTACAATATAAATGACGGTGCGCGGCGGATTATTAGCTTACTTCTAAATTATTGTAGTCAGGTAAACGATGGAATCCAAAGCCCCGGTGACGATGGGACCCAAGGCGCCGGAGACGTTGGCTTCACGCATTTAGTGTCTCAACGACGACGGAATCCAAGGCGCCGGTGTCGTTGGCTTCACGCAATTACGGCAGATCAGGCGGCGGGGAAGGGCCGGTCGTACACCAGGAGATGATCGTGATAGGGCGATGATGGCGGCGACGGAGAAAGGCCGGTCGCATATATCCGCCTCGTGCCTTGTGCAAAAAAGCGCGGCAAAAATGGCCGCCCGAATATCGTTTCAGCGCGGCAAGGCTGGCTGACTGCAACGTAGGCAAGTAACAGTCAGGGACGCGGGCACAAAGGTGCAACCTGATGCTGCGGTAATTCAATCCGCGACTTCTGCGTCCATTCCTCGGGGAAGGCTGGTCCGCACGAGGATTTATCTCTGGCTCGGGGTTCCGGTAGCGCAGGAACCGTTGCGTGTTTTTTAGTCGGGGTCACCAATGTAGGAATTTGGTACCGCAGGAGGTCGATTGTCCCTCCGGGTGTCGGCCTACTACCGATGTATCGATGAGAGGAATCAATGACTGATTACACACTCGAAATATTAATAATATAATATCACTTTATTGCAAGCCACGCAATAGCCACGAGTCTCTACAAGAGTCTAACGGACTTCGTCCTCAGTTCTGCCAACCTCGCAACTCTCTACCCCTCTTGCTGGCGCTGGAGAGGGGGCCGACCAATCGGAAGGGAGACAGATATGCTGCTCCCTACAGCGACACACAAAAATTGACGAAAAATGCCGGGATGGCCTCTCTCAGGTTTCTCTCTGGTAATGCAAATACGGATGCAAATGACAAGAAGAGCAGCAACAGTAGTTGCCGGATCTTGCGAGAGATGGCGAGCAATCGAAAAAAGGACAGATGTCATATCGTTAGACAAAGGCAGATATAGGGAAAACAAAATTAGAAAGGTTGACATTATCGACATCGAGGAAGTTCGCTAGTCACTGCAGGATCCCCTTAAGGTGGTTCGAAAGTAAACTAAAAGACTAGCCACATAAATAAAACTTTGGGAGGTTGTTCTTTAACATATAATAAACCATCTCTTAAAATTTGAGACCCTGTTGCCATGTAAATTATTGCAAACGAGCAATATAAAAAATCACTTTTTAACATAGTTCTTATGGGAAGTTATTGCATTTTTACCGGAAATGATATGATATCTTTTAAGAAAAACTAGAGATGTTAATAAAAAACTAATCACTGAAAGATAAAATCACAAGCTTTCCAGTGGTATATGAATGGTTGTGTGTTGCCATGGATTTTTAAGAAATATTTGATCGAGAAAGTGATGACGCATGTGCGTGTCACGGAAGTAAAGTGTCATGGACACGCTAAGAGGTTAGATACGCCAGCGGGGAGACGGCGAGTCGGCTAGAGAGAAACCTTTGTCGACACTCTCGACAGTCTCGAGTGGGCAAGCAACGAGTTCGGACGTATTTCGCGGACGACACGTTTTAACGTGTTCGGACGTGTTTTGTCCGGACGGAAATTTTTTTGAAGTATTGCGACTGTTACTGTCTGCATTGTTATTTCTTAATATATCGAGTCTGAAATACAGCATTAGAATTGTATAATGGCCGACGCAACATCCGAAAAGGAACGCATGTGCCAATAACCAGGAAAGAAGAAGAAGAAGGCGAGTCGGCTGCTAGATCAAGACAACATTAATCAATCGACCTTTTATAATTATTATAAATTTATAAACTACTTATAAAAATCAATGGAAACATTACCAATATTAATAATTTTTATTTAGATAAGATGTTTAAGAAAAATTATAATGTATTTTATCAAGTTTTATGTTAGTTGTATTATTGACTAACGATTGTCACTTTAGAGCCACCTTTAGGGGATCCTAAAGCCATCTGTAATACCAACAATCGTACTTTTCGTTTAATTTTTTATTAGCTTTATGGATTTGAAAAAATCTTGCACAGAATTAAAGTATTGCTCTAGGCCCGGTTTCACCAACGTGATTTAACCTAATCGGTCAATTAAACTCACTCTTCATCTCTTTCCAACTGTACCCTTAGAATGAGACGAAGAGTGAGTTTAATCGACCGATTAGGTTAAATCACGTTGGTGAAACCGGGCCTTAGGCTGAGACTCCAAACAAAAAAGTTAAACGAAAAGTACGATTACGTGAACGTAATGTACGTAATGACACCGGAACAGCAGTATTGCGTGTAGCGAGAGATGGCGCAGCAATCGAAACAAGGACAGATGCCTCTCGTTAGACAAGGACAGATATAGATATATGACATGGAAAACAGGATTAGAAATGTTGACATTACCGACATCGAGGAAGTTCGGGCTTCGTTTTAGGATCCCCTTAAAAGCATAGCTACTCAATCAAGATACTGGCGTCTTTCTTCTTATTCTGCACGCAATATCCTCTGGTGTGACTGCACACTCTGCGATTACAGTATAGCTTCTTAGTACCGAAGCCTACGCAGCTGTGAACGACCATGTGCGCCTGCACAAGTGAGCAACCGTCACGCTGACCTGTATGTCAGTGTGTCAGTGCAACAACTGGTATATATTTAAATCTTAATTATCTTAATAATTAATTTCTTATAAATATTCTCACTAAGGAAGTAACACTAATCGAACGAGGTAGCAAAAGATATAATAAGAAAAAATAGTATTTATTGTACTATATTTAATCAGGTTTTTTCTCAATCAATGAAATTGACGATGAATGGATTGAGCCAGAAGTTTAATTTTGTGTCATTCCAAAAGGTTTTCCAAAAGGGGCCTCAAGTGACAGCACTCGTGGCGAATCTACCTGGTCTCAACGTGAGAAGCTGCACGGAACTGCGGCAGAGTCTACCGACTGTCCGAAGTAGACACAGCGATCAATCTAAGCGTCTGGTGGACCCAAGGAACCAGCGCGAGCTCGACTTCTCATCTGACGGGGTCGCAAACGGCCATCACAAGCCCCGAAACCGACAGAAGCACCAGGGACTCCAGCTGGCCAGGTCGACAGCCAGCCTCGACTGCAAGCAATCGCCGATGCAGTCGCAGATGCAGCGTCGAAGATCACCGCGCGTCGAATCCGCAATGGAGCATCTGCACAAGGGTCGCAAGAGTGGTTCACAGCTGCAGTCACTGGAGTTCGACTCTGAGCCGACTTACTATCGTTTACAGGTACTTATTTATATCGCTCGCCGATGTACAACGACGTGATGTTGACAGAATGACAACACTTTAGGTAAAGCTACAGTCGTCGACATCTTATCATAAAAAGCTTCAAAACGGCTGATCCAAAGCGAATGAAATTATAGTGTTTTGAAAAGGCCTCAAAAGGGACTATAAGAATATGCAATAAAAAATAAGAGGTCCTATTTAAAAGCTCAAGATGACCTTGACCTGACCTTGGCAATATCATCCGAGGTCAAATCTGATTAGACCAGTAAACAAGCCTTTTTAAATCCTACACAATTTGTATCTGAAATATTTTTTTTAATTTACATTTTTCGAGATATTTCGCCGTCCCGGAACTTTTTATAATGCCTGTATAAATAACGCAGTGTTATAAGAGAAAAAATATAAGAAAAAAAATTTAGAATGTTCAAGACATTCAATATACTAAAAAGTTTTTGTTTTGAATAATATTCGAAACGACTTGAGATTTATATCGTAGGTATATTTCAATGAACAATAACTATCTGCATTTACCTCTAAAAATTCCATATACATATATATCACACTTCGCAAAGTACGTATCAAAATATACTACATTTTTAACCCTATTCACTCCAACGTTTTTTCCGTCCCTTTAATCCTCCAACCATGCACTTTCGAGTCCCACGTGTTTTTTATAATGTTAATAGGTTTAAAAAATTCCCCAAAAATTATTATAATATCTTTGTACCTTCGACTAAAAATCAATGTAAATAACATTTGGAAATCATTTAAAATATTTTTTTACATTTTTTGGCGTGAGGGGGATTATCCCACGATAATTTGTTTTTCACAAAAAACGACTGTTAGAAACTCGTGGGACACGAAAGGGCATGGTTGGAGTGAATAGGGATATTTATATACTTCAACAAACTCTAATGCAGTATGTATTTTTGTCTAACTTTTTTCCCGCATTTTAGGATTCTCAGTCTCGCGCGTCGGAGAATTCAGAGGTATCGGCGGTGTACAGCTCTCAGGAAGGGAAGACTCGTCCGGCGCCACCGAAGAAACCGCTGCGGCTCTCTCTACATCGCGCGACGAGTCTTCAGTCCGTAGAAAGCGCTCCACCGGCTGCGCCACATGACATGGCTCGGAAACCTACAAAGAGGAACCATCGCGGCGATCCACCTGCGGAAAAGATTGCATCGCGGTCCGAGATGAACGGGAACGCGAACGCGAACTCGAACTCCCAAGAGTCCCACGCTGGTCCGCCACAACCGCCCCCGAGGACTCCCTCCAGGGCGGAATCGTGTCAGAGTGCCCTACGATGGTCCTCTCCGAAGCCGAGAGCGCACTTAACGTCCATGCCGATGGAGAAGTGGTGCTGAACATTGGGAATTCACGGACGTTTCTCGGGCGAGAGAGAGAGAGAGAGAGAGAGAGAGAGAGAGAGAAGAAAAAGAAGAGAAAAAGAGGATAAGCGGAAGCGGTTCCCGAGATAGCTAGAAATTTTGAAAGTGTAGCATTGAGACATTACGACAAATTGCGAGAAAAGGAGTACGGAAACAAATGTCGATATTGTTAATGATAAGGATGAAAACGAAGATTCCACCTAATATAAATTCTTGAAACGCATATGATTTGTAATTGCCCAAACAGCACGCATATCAAAACTCAGGACAAAATACATCTTAAAGACATCTTAAAAAGATTTATAATATGATGTCTAAAAGACCGTCTTAATGATCTTTAAGATGTCTTTTGTCCCGACGTATTTTGGACATGGTGCTGTCTGGATAATTACATTACAACTGATGATGCGCGCGTTAAAGATAAAGTTTAATCTATACGCCCGCTCTATCAAATCTAATGATTAGCACACGATTATTTCTAATCAAGATTAGTTTTAAGTGTACGGTATAAAATATATAGTTACGATATAATAATTATGGTATATCATATCAGGGCGCGTCATGTCGCAAGGATAGAATCTAAGATCAATGTCTATGTCTATAATAACGTTCAGACTTTAACGACTTAATTAACTCGACTCTTTCCATGAAATCTTACACGTCCACTTTCTAAAACAATATATTTATCTTGCTCGAGAAAATGAAAAAATATAAGACTGATAAATCGCATATATTATTACGGATAAAACTCAACTTATAAAAGCGCTATCCAAAAAGTGCGCGCCTGGGATCTATAATATGCTTTGTACTTTATACACTTATATTTTTAAAAAATTTATTAAGGTGACTCTCTAGTGACATCGTTAGTCAATAATACAACTCACATAAAACATGATAAAATACATTATGATTTTTCTTAAACATCTTATCTAAATAAAAATTATTAATATTGATAATGTTCCCATTGATTTTTATAAGTAGTTTATAAATTTATAATAATTATAAAAGGTTGATTGATTAATGTTGTCTTGATCCTAGCAGCCGACTCGCCGTCTCCTCGCTGGCGTATCTAACCTCTTCAAATCAAATATTTCTTAAAAATCCATGGTTACACACAACCTTTCATATACCACTATGGAAAGCTTGTGATTTCATCTTTCAGTAGTGATCAGTTTTTTTATTAACATCTCTAGTTTTTCTTAAAAGATATCATATCATTTCCGGTAAAAATTCAATAACCTCCCATAAGAGCTATGTTAAAAAGTGATTTTTTATATTGCTCGTTTGCAATAATTTATATACGCATAGATATTATATTATCAATATGTATGTGCATACATGCATAAACAAGTGTATGTGGCGGTTCAGTGTATGTAAAAATGGATAATTTGTAGAGGTACAGGGATCGCAAGTGATCAGACACTGATTGTAGGATATAATTAGGTTTATTATATAAAGAACGGTACATAAAGAGCGGACACGTGTGTAACCGACAACGGTAAGGAGCGAACTGAGGAGAAGGAAGAAGCGGGGATATACATAAACGGTGCGTGCGCACGTTGGTAGCCAGGCGCGGTGGCGCCGGTTGTCGCTGTCTCTTTCATACATAGGTCGCCAGTTCCAACATAATTGACTATAATTATTATCATATTAATTTATATATGCATACACTGAGTAATATGTGTATATATTACAATGTACATATTGTGTGAACACATAATTTGCTCTACTTATATCCCACACAGCACACTTTATCTGAGGGACGTCCTACAGACATCATTTTGGGATATCGCAATAACCGTGGGACATCCCAAAATGGTCTCAGATATCCGGTGGATATCCAGTGGATGCACAAGTGTCCGGCTATTTAGATCTTGCAGATATCTTCACAGGATATCTGAGGGAGGTCGAAAGATATCGCAAGATATTATAATTATAGCACTCGCGATATTGTATGGATATTTTATATACAATGAAATTATGGTTTAACCAGAAAGGGGATAATCGTATACAATCGTGGACAGAAATATTGTTTCTCTTTTGTGATAAATTTCGGAATGTGCATTCGTGTTGTTTAATAAAAGAATTCTTCCATTGGAAAATAGACTGTAAAATTCAACAAACACATTCCAAAACGTATTACAAAAAAATCAATCTTTCTGTCCACGATGTACATGAAAAAATAAGTATATATATTGTACATTGCATATTAAATCTTTATTTATTAAAAGAATATAGTTTTTAAAGTACCTCTAATTAAAAAAAAATACAATTAGTAAAAATAAAAATTCATATCACACGTACGAGTCTGATAAAGCTTTCGACCCGAGGTACAAAAATAGAGGTAATATACAAAAGTACTTTTAAACTTTAGAAAGCAGTCAGTTTTCCCGCGCTATTATGCGATAAACGTTGCGCTGACGCCGAGCACGATATAATAAAAAATAAAAAAATAAAAATAAAAGGACATTGCGGTAACACATACATAGCATTGGTATTTTAAGCGTGCAATTGGCATACATTTTTTTCTACCTAGTTTGTCATTTAATCGACCGTGTCATTTACTCCTGCTGTTGACTCATTGTCTTTTAAATGTCTTGTATGTCTTTCCTTAGCATGTCTTAACCAGTCAGTTATACACTTATTGATTCCTTGTAGCGTTGCATCGTTATGCATCTGCATTATAGTTGCTGAAAAATTAAAGTATATATATGTTACGGGCAATTTGATTAATCCGGGCATTATGCATAATGGCCGGGCATTATGCATAATGCCCGCTTTGTTCGGGCCATTTGAATAATAAAAGCAAAAATGTTTAAATTAATCAAACTGACCGGTCATTATGCATAATGCCCACAGACAAGTGGGAAATGTGATTAACATATTAAAATATATTTTTAAAAAGAGTGGCAGTCTATCTATAATTTCAACTTACAATGAGTTCATGTACTAAAATATTTTATATTTTGTGTTTAAACATAATTTATAATAGACAAATTAATAAATTATTTGGTAAATGTGCAGAATAGTGGCCTCCTCACCGATTTCGTTGAACTTAGGCTTAATCAGCTAAGAGTATTTAACTGTTTAAAGCGCGTCACTAACCTACATAGGTTAGATGACGCGCTTTAAAAGTATTTAACTGTTTAAAGCGCGTCACCAATCTATATCTCGCTTCGCGGGGCAGAGCGACACTTTTTTTTAGAGTCAGATTCTTTCGTTTCGTGCAAAAACGCGTCGATTGAACATAATTACGTCGCTGAAAATCAACTCAAATGAGATGATTTATCAAAATAACCATTTAGCATTGGGCATTATGCATAATGACCGGGCAATTTGATTAATTCTTCTCTATTAATCATATATTGGCCGAACAAATTGGGCATTATGCATAATGGCCGGGCATATCAAATTGCCCGTAACATATATATATATATACACTGTTTTATAAGTATTTAAGTGAGCAGTGGATAATATTTGTTTTCTAATTATATGTCATACTTTGCAGAACTGTGTGAAACCGTGACTTGGAAAATTTCTCTTTATTTAAAGCAGTATGTAGTAATTTTACATTATAAAAAAGAGCTCGTACCTTCTTCAACAATCTCGCCAACAAATACCTTAGCAATTCACGACATAGCTATGTCAACGTTCTGAGACATTGAACAGCCTGTTATGGTTTGCATAATCTGTGAAACATATTTAGTATAATACTTCTTTAATGGAACGGCTATTTCTTTTGTAAATAACGACTAAAAATAAGGTGCGTACCCTCTTTATAGCTGCTTTTGGAAATGCAGATCGTCTGTACATCTCGTATCTGTCCAATTGATCTTCAGTGAAGTTGGATACTAGTACTCTGTAAAAGAAAAGTTCTCAAAAATATATTCTCAATAGTCAAACAATAAACTTGTTATACGTGCACATAAACTTGTAAGACGTCAAATACGTACTGCATCTTTTCTTTCTCCTCCTCTTCTATCTCCCTTCTGCTCTTCTCTTTACTCTTCCGCTTTTCTTTCGTACTGACTGGGTTGGCGCGAGGTATCATAATATATCATTACTGAATATATCCTCTGCACTCTGTTCGTTTTCTTTACTGTCAAATTAATGCTTCACAATCTCTATTGCCTCCACAATCCGGTAGGTAGAATTAGATCCTGTATTTTCAGTTTCTTCAGTATCCGACTGCGATTGAGAGCTCATTGCATCCAACAACTCCGCCTAAGTAATACAGATAATGATTAGTTAACTCTCTTAAAAAATAAGTTACAAAATTTAATTAAATGTTTAATGTATTTTTCACTAACAGTAAAAATAGAAAAGTTACAAATTTTAAGTAACATCAAAGGAAAGGAAGACGTAAAAAGAAGGAAGATAAGAGAGATAAGTGATTTCGAAGTACAACAGATAGTATAAGTGAATAAAAGAAAGAAGGAGAACATGTAAAATGTATATATACGAAATGAAAAGAGAGCATTTTTATCTTTTTCTAACTCTTAAAACTGGAAAAGAATTGAACCGATAATAATAACTTACGATAATTTCTTCGCGTGTAAACGGGATTGATCTCCTCGGCATCAGCTCCCTGCCGTCAATATATAATATATCAGCTGTGCAACATATAATGTACACGCGGCAGAAACACCTCCTGTGAACAGGCTCCTTGATCTCCTCGGTATCAGCTCATGCTGTCAATATATATAATATATATATATATATATACCTCTACAAAGTAAAAATGTATTAATTTACTTTCTTTTGCAAACAGTTCTTTTCTTTTTGATAATTACTTTAAGTTTCTCGTCTAAAGCTTTGCCTCGTTGGATCAGATCTCTTATCGTCGCGTCATGTGCCATGAACATCACACTGAACGCTTGCTGATCCTTGCAGGTTTTGGATAATGCCACGAGATCGTGGTACCTGACCGTAAACTTATCCCGATGGACCAGCACGGCTTTCGTCAGTTTTTCCTTTTCTTTCACTATTCTTTGATATTCCTCCAGCTTTTGCCTTTCCTCTTGTTCTTGATCGCGCTGTGCTTGCAATTGCTGCTCGTGTCGCTTCTTGATTTTTCAGCCTGCAGAAACGCCACTTTCTCCTCATTCAGGCGTACACGTTCACGTGCCATCAACGAGCGCGAGTTAGCCATTTGCTTTGGGATAGCGCGATCATTCTCCTTCATATGCTCAAAATGACGATCTATTACTTTCTGCAATACATTTAAAGAAATAACGATAGAAAGTGGCCTATACTACGTTTACGCGGCGAGGCTATGCGTTTACGCGATGTAGTAACTTACGATAATTCACCTAAATTATCATAACTTACGATAATTCACTCCGCGTAAACAGGGGTGTCTAGCCGTGACTTAAAGTACGATAATAGCAGTAACTTACTCAAATTAGCTAATACTTTCCTTGCTAATACCAGAGAGAAGAATGAGAGTGGTCACGGCCGCGTTTTAGGTGGTCCCCGTCCACGAGCGTTTCTATGTGCACAAAACGTGCACATTGAACTACGTAGCCATGTCCACGATAATTTCTGATGGGTAACGAGTTATGTGCACGCTCTATAGGTTCTGTTCCGTGCTATGTGCACGATTTTTTGGTTCTGTTCCGTGCTATGTCCAAAGCGTTGGTAATGCATGATAATGCGGCCGCGGCGGCACGCGCCGGCTATGCGACGTTGCCACGACCATCCACATCCACGATGCCTGCAACGCATTTCGGGTATCGTGTCTCGTGCCTCGCCGACTACTAAGTCTCGAGTTGGCAAATCGACGATGCGCTACGTCACATTTGTAAATATTTATTTAGTCATATTTACAATTTTTATATTTATAACTTTTAAATATGCATTATATATATATATATATATATATATATACATACATGCATATTAAAATAAAATATAGATATTAATTGTTACTTTATTATTTATTGAAGATTATTTTTGATAATAATATATATGTTGATGCCCGATATATATTTTTTTCACCAGCTTCGCCTCTACCTCTTCCTCTACCTCTGTCTGTGTCTCTGCCTCAGCCTCTGCCTCTGTCTCTCTGCTTCTTCCTCGGTCGCTCTACCTCTCCCTCGCATCACGATAAAACAAGACAATAAAAAGAAAAAGAAAAGGAAATGTGTGTGTGTGTGCGTGCGTGCGTGCGCGCGCGCGTGCATGCGTGCGTGCGTGTGTGTTAGATCTTAGATTGTTATTATCTATACGAATTTATTATATATGTATGTATATATACATAAAAGGTATATGTTTTACGCTGTTATATATTATTTATCATATATATAGAACGCATATCTTTATTTTATTTTAAAAATTTATTAAAACAAAAACATTTTAGTAAACAGTTTATACGAATTGTTTATTTAAATTGTTTGTTATTATCTAATAATTTTTTATAGTAATGAACTTGCAATGACAAAAATCTTCTATAGAGAGGCCATCTCGTCTAATCTGTCCCACGCGTTCATAAGAGCACGATTTTTTATAATCCAACTATATCTTAATCTTGTTAAACGCTTTCTTGCCTTTAAAGTCGTCAGATTTCGACGAGTTGTCGCCTGCAATTATCCCAATTTTTCTGTAAATAAGAAATTAAAGCAAATGTATATATAATAATATTTTACGTAATAATTATAAATATGTGTACATAGTTATTCCTAACAATTTATATATTAATGTACAAAACTTACTTATAAACATCCATAGGTCATGGATTATCTGTAAATTTAGGATTTAATGTCCTGTGGTATCGTTTTATTAAATTACTAGCTGGTGTCCCGGCTTCGCCCGAGAGTCGTTTTTCTTGAAACTTCAATTGTGTTTCAATATTCTTATTGTGAACAAACATAAGGAGTGTGTCGGGTGGTTGATTTAAAGACGGAAGTTTAACTTTTCTGCATGATTAACACATTTTAGGTGCTTAAGTTTTAAATTTTTTTACTTGACAATGATCACATATTGCATCCATTTTGCCATTTGTCCAATTACATTCGGATGAAATTGATATTCGTAATTTGAATCATAACTAAATGCTTCTAATTTCAAATCGGATCGCATAAATGTTTTCATGAATTAAACATGTCGTAACCGGTCTTTTTCTACTCGAGTTTCACACTATTGAATTATTTTCGCCGGCGAAGCATATATTATATATATTTCACCTAGTGTATAGTATATATAAATCTGTGTTAAAATTTATAACTTATAAAATAGTGTTTAGTACTTCGCCTAGTGTATAGTATATAAATCTTCGTTAAAATTTGTAACTTATAAAATTCTATACAAAAAACGTTTTATACTTTTTTTCTCAAGATCAATCATTTTGGTGTCATACATTTTATAAAGTTTCAACTTTTATACATCTCAGAGATAATACACTATTTTCCACACCACCTCGGAGATATAGTGTTAGGCGCGTTTTTTTTAACGTGGTGTCCCTATTAGGCCTAATCCACTATTTTTCTATATAACGTTTTTTTGTAGAGAATTTTTTAAGTTCCATTTTTGCTTCCTCATAGAGGAAGCTTTGTTTTCGTGAATTTCATATATGAACCTTTGATTGCGTATAAAGTTGGGTCTAGTCAATCAAATTTAAATGAATTATATATGAAATAGGGGTAGAAGAAACCAACGAAGAGATTGGTTTTTGAGTTTTTTTTGCCAATATGTTCAGATCGTTGTAAAACGTCGAAATATCGCCTAAAAAAAATGTCCGTCTGTATGTATGTATGTGTGTATGTGTGTGCATATGCTGTCCGTATGTGCTCTAACTTCCGCAAATATTGAGATATCGGGCTGTTTTTTTTTTAATCGATAGAGTATCATTCAAGGAAGGTTGGTATTGAATTTGGCGATGATCAGTAAAGTTCTTTTTTAAAAAAATTTTGAATTTTTTTAAAAATGTCCGTGGTAGCTCTAACTTTCGCAAATATTCAGATATCGATCTATTTCTAATTTTATTATATTTTTCAGTTTTTTCTACCCTTATTTCATATATAATTTTTTAAGATTTGGTTGATTAGACCCAGCTTTATACGCGATCAAAGGTCCATAATTTTGATCGCATATAAAGCTAAGTCTAATCAACCGAATTTAAAAGAATTATATATGAAATAGGGGTAGAAAAGACCGAAGTAAAAATTGTTTTTTGAGTTTTTGATACCAATGTGTTGCTTATGTTCAAAAACGTCGAATTTAAATTTTTTTATTTATAAGAATTAGAAAAATTAAAAAATCGGTTTCCAGAACATTGGTAACGAAAAAAATACTCTATAGAACTCGCCGGAAAATTTTACCCCTATTTTATATGGTTTTAATACAAATTCGGTCTAATAGTTTTTAAGTTAATAACGTTTTTTTTTTTATTTTTCTAATTCTTACAGGTGATGTATTTCCCGGAAAATTCTACTCCAATTTCATATATAATTTTTTAATATTTGGTTGATTAGACTTAGCTTTATATGCGATCAAAGGTCCATAATTTTGATTGCTTCCTCTATGAGGAAGCCAAAACAAATAAATATAAATAATTATGGTTTAAAATAGAGGAAGCAATGTAGGTTTCTTAAAAAATATGCTTACTTGCTTACTTTAAAAATATGAGGAAGCAATGTACAAGTTTCTACTTGCACCCTGTTTTATAATAATCTCATCAGAAATAAATATTGTTTGGTTCTTTACTGAATCAATCTGTGAGAGAAAATTTGCCAAAAGTGCATTTGTTGCCGAATTCTGACTTAATTATAGGACTTCTGAATATACTATATTTTTAGTTTTATTTTTCTTTAGTGTATCAGAATATATTGATTTTTAGCGTTTCCTATTCTAGATAAACCAACATAAAGTTGTCCGTGTGAGAAACACTCTTTTCTTAAATATCTATGCCTACAAATTTGAAAGTTTGTCCTTGTGATTTATTAATCGTTAACGCAAAAGAAACTTTAACTGGAAATTGTAAACGTTTGAAAAAAAATGGTAAGTCTTTTGAAATCATTGGAATACGCGGAATATACGCTAACTCCCCTTCTGCGGGGCCGATAAGTATAATGGCTTCAATGATGTTGTTACGCAATTCTTTAATTTGAAGTCGCGTACCATTGCATAATTTCGGTGGAATTAAGTTGCGTAATAAGATAATTGGTATACCAATCTTCAAAATCAGACGGTGTGGTGGAAGACCAGACGGATTTAAACTATTTAAAAATTCTTGGGGATAATATACTGTATCTTCCATATTAACCACAGTATCGATTGATTTGTACTCTTTATTATTTCCTTTAATTTTTTTCGAAATGATATCATTAATGTCATTCACAGATTCGTTTCTTGGAGATACAATGACTCTTTCACACAACCATTTATAATTTTTCTGCAATAAACATTCCACATTTGGATAAATCTTCGTAATTAAATCATTTGTACTTACCCACTTGTCCCAGTTTTTAGTCAATTTCTATTAAACTATTATCATTAGGAATATTTTCATTACCAAGGTGCAGTAACTTTGTCGTAAAATTATTTTCTCCTCCTCCTAAACTGGCTCTCATATTGGTTCGCAATTCAAATGTTTGTATGGTACTCCACATTGCCGAGGATTTCAAACATGCTTTAAGGATGTATTGCAGGTACAGTCTGAGATGTATAGGGCATAATTTTCAAAGCGGTGCCAAGTGGATAAAAATTTGTGAGAATGTTCTTTTAGTCTTCCTGATGTGCTACAAAAAAGTAGAAACGAATCCACTAAACGGTTGCTGAGATATAACGATTTTAATTCACTGTTTTTACTAAAATCAGTGAATTAAAATCGTTATATCTCAGCAACCGTTTAGTGGATTCGTTTCTACTTTTTTGTAGCACATCAGGAAGACTAAAAGAACATTCTCACAAATTTTTATCCACTTGGCACCGCTTTGAAAATTATGCCCTATACATCTCAGACTGTACCTGCAATACATCCTTAACTATATCAGCGCGGGTTCCCCTTACAATTACAGGTAATGTCTGTCGAAAATCGCCTGCAAAAACTAAAGTTACGCCACCCATTAATTTTTCACTATGTCTCAAATCTTGGAGTGTTCGATTGATTGTTTCCATATGTGCCCTATGGCTCCATTATTGCGCATTCTCATCCCATATAAGTAAAAAAATCTCTTGTAATACTTTACCTAGTGGTCCATTTTTACGTATTGAGCAAACAGTTTCTTGCTGTACAGATACATTTAGGGGTAATGTAAAAGTGGAATGTACCGTTTTTCCACCACTTAGTAACGTTGCTGCTATACATGATGAAGCAACAGCTAAAGCCATTTTACCAGAAGATCTAACTTTAGCTAATATAAGGTTAGTGAGAAATGTCTTTCCTGTACCTCCAGGTGCGTCTATGAAAAATATCTTTTCCTCATTTTGCGCTCGACGCTATCTAAGTATTTTGTTAAATGCTTGACGTTGATCCGGCACTAACTTAGGATAATTTTCTTTGATATATGCACTGAGAAAAATAATTATTTTTTTCAAAAAAATTTTGTTGATTTAACAAACCGGATGATTGTATGTTGTCAAGCGGATGATTTGATTGGCTTAACAAAATATTTGTACAAAATATTTTGTTTGTTTTGTTCTTTTTTAACTATTTTGTTTGTGGACTATATTGATTTGTTCTTTTTAACTAAATATTTTATACTATCAATTATACATAATATAACATTAACTATATATTTCTTTGAATAAATATACTATTTTTAAAAACGTTAATGTTCTTGATTCAATAAAATTATTTTATCGAGTTAACAAAATTGATCCATTAACTTAAAAAAATGATTTTGTATAATACCATTATATTGCGAACACATTCGTTGTTAAGTTGTTTGAATAAATATACACCTATTAATAGCTCGTAATTTGGCCGTTTTCTATTGTATAACCATTTTTCAAAATTTAATTATTTTATTTTGTTCAAATAATAAGACGTGTACTTAATTTAATAAAATAAATAATTGGATCAATAAATTGAAAAATCAACAAATTGTTTTGTTGATTTAACATGA